>PVIJ01024371.1:0-12423 GCA_004024925.1 Scalopus aquaticus
TAGTAGGATGTGGTCATGCACGGCTCTAAGGAGAATAGACTCTTGTGGCTGAAATGCAAAGCGATGTTGTACTCTTGCCATGGGTTTTATCTGCCCGAAAAAGGTGCAGTACTTGATTTTCCACTTTGAAAATGACTGTCTTCCCCTCATTTTATGTGTTCTTCTGACTACTGTGAGCAATATTTATAGATAACAGTGCAAAGCTTTGCTATATTTAGTAAACCAAATTTATTGTCAGCCTTTATTGATAGAAACCAGACACATGCAAATATTATAATGGCTAAAATCATATGCATTTTAAGATCCCCATGGGGCAAACTGCAGCACATTTTAAATTTGTGAGGAAAGAATGGAAAAATGGGATGACACATCTGCCCAGCTGCTATGGAAATGCAATGTTTGTATTAATAATCTGCCTGAATGTAGAGTCCCCTGAATGAGAGTTGCTTTTTACTTGTTTTCTTGTTCACTGGCAGCTTGTCCCGAATACCCACTAGGTAGCCAAAGGCTAGGGAACACAGAGTCACATTTATCAACAAAAAATCCTAGATGTGTTGACAACAAGGGATTAGATAGTGAAAATTGAAGCTGAAGAGGAGTGGGAAATGGAAAAGAGGTATAAAAAAGAGCTCTTTCAGCTGGGTACATCTGGGTCCCTTTAAACTTGTTGTCACTTCTGACACTTCTGCAGAGACTCACTGACACAGAAATTATGGACTCAGCTCTGCAGTGTGCCTGGTGGTTTAGCAGGGTTAGGAAGAATCTGAAAGCCAAAGGGAGGGGAACTTAGGAGGGGGCAGCAGGGCAGGGGAGAGCTGGGTAAAAAGGGCTGCACAGAGCCAAGGGCACCAAACTGGCTCTGCTATAAACACAGACCTGCTCTTTTGCAGATACAGGTATCCCTGAGTTTTGAAAGTTCAAGTTACTCTCTTTGCTTTAACGAGTGGTCGCCATTAATGCCTTTTCACTAGCGTAAAGAAACCCCTGGTGGCCCAATGGGTTAAGTCTCAGCACTATGAAACTATCAGCAGCCACTGCAGCATGAGTTTGATCCCCAGGCAGGGAGCTGACCCACATGACACAGCAGACCTCTCCTGCCTTGCCCGCTGCTCCCCTCAGCAGTGTACTTCAGTAGATCTGCCTGTTCTGCTCCCCACTCTGTCCCTGGTGAATCCTCTCACTGCGCCCACACCTCTTGCCTACACCCCAGCTCTTGTATGCATAAATAAATAAATCTTTAAAAAAAAGAAATTCAAAACAAAAAGTGTCACTTTTACAACAAAAATGTTTCCATTTGTTCATGACAATCCTGGAGACAGCACAAGGCCCAGAGCAGGGCCGGCTTCCCAGGGTTGTGTCACGTCACCTGGCTTACACTGTCAGTGTGACTGAGTTTCAAGTGTTTCTTGATACGACTGGGTAGGTTATATTTTGGAGGGTCTGGGAATACTCAACACTTTTCCATAAAAGTGAATGGTAATTACTTCTTTGCCTTTATGCCTCTTCAGCCGAGGAAAGGTTTCATAGTCTACTCCACTTTTGAGTAGCAGGGGAAACCTGGATTTGCTTTGAGACCAATTTTAAACACTGACTAACCTGGCCTTTCTTTCCAGTAACACTCACATTTGCCCTTCTAATTCTTTTGTACACTTATGAGTTTGGGGATTTTCTGTACTTCATATGTGAATGACAATGGTTCTCCTCCCAGCTCCAGTGAATTACGTCTGACTTAATAGCTTTTTTTTTTTGACAAAATGTTGATTCCTTTTATAGTGAAGTTGCCAGCTCTTTCACATGTTTTAAATCATCCTTTGGTTTAAGGATGCCTTTTCGCATTAGAAACTAACCTAAGCTGAGTTCTTTAGCTGATATTACCCGGTGCTCATCGAGTGAGGCCGGGCTCCTTCGGCATCACCTGAGTTGCGTGTGCTCGCGTGCGCTTCCCTCAGCATGACACGGGCAATCTGTCATTCTGGCAAAGAAGAATGAATCTCATCAATAGGAGGACTGAGAAGTAGAACGTCTCCTTGTGCTGTCAGCCTGGGCTGATGGCCTGGGGCCTCGGCACGCACCCCAGCAGTCAGGCCTAATCTTGGGCCATGGCCACATGAAGTGTTTCTGCTGCCAGCAGTCAGGATGAGCTGGTCTGGAGTTGAGGTATAACTTTGCTTTTCCTTCCAATGAGGAGAATGCTCCCCCTTTTTAAAACAATACAGGGGCCATCTGGACCCCCTTTAATCAACCGAATACATGCCTCATCACAGGTATATGTGGTGATCCTTACTATTGGCTATCTTTCCACAAAGGCACTGTGGCCCCTCCTTTATTTTTAGAAGTATTTGGATATTCCTCCAACTTTCAGTCTCTCTAGTTCTCCATTCTACTTGGGGATGGTGAATGGTTCAAAATGCAGAACCAGGTGGTGCAAACTTGTTTCCTGATGAATGTCTCTGGATTGTGGGTGAAGCTGAAGGAGTTCAAAGAGATGAGAAAATGCTTGTGAATTGGACAATTGTTAAAGTATCAGCTGGACCAAATTTAGAGTTGTCATTTATAAAATGAGGGGCAGTAATAATATTTCCTCATTCATCTGAGGTGAAGATTGAGATCATAAATACACAACAATTAGCACCATGTCTGGCATCCAGTTGGTGCTTCATACATATCAGTCATTACTTACAATTATAGCATCTAGTAATTCCTTATACTGAGGGATGCAGTTGAAAAGTTCTTGCTGTCCGTGAATCGTTCAGCTCCTGAGGAAGCTGGGAGAAGCATGTGCAGGTAGGCTGGGGACTCTGCGATCTGGCTAGGTCCCCACCAGGAATCCCAGCAACAGACATTGACATGTCAGTGACTTTTTTCTTCTTTACTTGGGCCTGAAGGGGCACTACGTTTCTTTTGATATTTTACAGCCTTTTATATTTTTAATTGGGGCCTCCTATCCTATAAAGACTTATTCGAACATGGTGACTCTCAGTGGTCTGGGGACTCATCCTTAGCTAATACTAAAGGTCTTGGTGGGCCTCCTTTTGGCGCTGTCCGCCACAGCAGTCACTTTATCTTCCTGACCTTTACAGCTGATCTCCACTAGCTTGCTTTTGTCTGGTTTCTCACTCAGTTTCTATTCGGGAAGATCTTGAACGTGAGAGGCCATGCATTCACTGCTCGGATAAGAATTTTCATTAGTTCTTTTATTTCGTTATTTAGAATTTATTGGCTTATGTATCTATCTGAGCACTTGTGGATAAATGTGGGCGCGGTGCATAGGTGTGCCCTCCATTGTGTGCTTTCAAGAGATCAAAAATGTATTGATGGAAGCAGTGTGATAAGAAAAATGTGTGTGCTGGAATAATTTTAGTTCCTACTGAGAAATCCAAAGGACGATTAAGTGTACTGAGTCTGTAATGTATTATTGAAGAGGAGACTATTATAATTCAGATCACAGTGATTTGCAGCTGCTGCAAGGTCACAGAGACCCTTTCTGTGATCTCCCCTGGATTGTCCCAGGTAGCAGAAAATGCTGAACTGTTGATATCAAATGCTGATTTTTCTGATTTCTTGCTTTATTGGTGTGGATCTTGCAGTGACAGTTGGGCACAATTTTGGGGAAATAAACTGATATGGAATCGAGGAATAAAAGCCCCAAGACATTTTTGACATGAGTCATAAATAACACACAATTGTAACTGGGGAAATACATGACTAGAGAAATTCTTTGGGTATGTGACCAGTGATATTATTTGATCAGTTTCTTCCAATTTACCCTATCTGATATGTGAAAAAAGTAGATAAGTGACCTAAGACGGGTGTTTCTAATGGATGATTTAAAAACTACTGGAGTTTTAATGCCTGCCCTCTAGTGACAGACCAAGTTTCTGAAGCCAAGTGACTTTTCTTTGTTATTATGAATGACAAATAATGAGCCTACCATAAAACTTTTATCAGAAATCATATTCAAGTCACTGCATGTCTTGAAAGGGGAATGGAATATACTAGTTAGTCCTCTTTAGAATATCATGGTGTTTTGTCACTTCTCTCTCTTGACTTGAAGGATTTCATAACAAATTGCATACTTTATTACTTTAAGTGGATTTTAGAGATGCATTGTGAAATACTGGATAGTTATAAAATGGAGTATATTATTTTGGTGTGCTCAAATCTTGGAAGAGGAGAAAATTCAAAGTTATGTTATCAACTTAAATTGCAAAGAACCATCTCTTTATTATGAAGAACAATTCTTTAGGAGACCATAAGTGTTAGATTTTTTTTTGTATGAGAAGAGATTTTGATGGTCACAGATCACACAATTTAGCACCCTTAGTCTCCAATTAACTTAAGTCTAGACTGAAAAATAAAAAGCGAACCTGCTTTATTTCATGTTCTTTGATCCTGAGTTAGACCCCATTTCTCTGCCACTCTGGGTTGTAGCAAATGAAACAGGTTCTGGTTCACAATGGGCTGACTCACAAGGTAACTTTTCAGAAGCCATCAAGAGAATGGACAGTGTTTGTAAATGTAGATTTGGTGCAGTACTGAACCCTGAAATCAGATGTGGCTTGGACCAGTTTTCAAATGTACTTGTCAAATCTCATGTCAGTTTTCAGTCTAAGGCTAGAATCACTCCAGGGACTCAATAACAATTTGACTACACACAAAAATCCTAGTCTACTCCCAAGAAGACAGTATGAACTTCAAGTCTAACACTGAGTTCCTGCCCTGAGAAAACACCCACGCCAGTGAGACTTGACAATCTTGCCCCCAAATCAAGCTGTTTTGTTTATTATGGGTTGTTTAGTATCTGCATAGAGAGCTTCCAGACAATTGCTTTTGTTTCTTCCATTGACACTCTCACCTCTGTGACTTTGCACAGGCTCTTCCCTATGCCTGGAATAGACCTTTCAACAGCTCTTCTGGCTCAACAGCTGTCCTCAACAGCTCTTCTACTTGTCTTTTCCAACTCAGGCCTTAGAAGATTCTCCTAATGGAGTCCTAATGGTTTATATAAGTGCCTCCACAACTAGACTATAAACTGTTTTCTTAGTATTTTAAAAACAAATTTTTACATTTAAATCTTTAATTCATATTGATTTTATTTTGGTGTCAAATGTGAGTCAAGGTTCTAAATTGACATTTACAGAAGGATCCTTCCTTTCATCTTTTCCTTTCTTATGCTAAGAAGATCACTACATAATCATTCAACATAACTGAGGGACCACTATATACCAGCCATAGTGGTTGATCCTGGGGATAAGAAATGAGTAAGATGATATCCCTGACCTCAAGAAGCTGACATTTCATTGGAAACTAACTACAAACCGATCCTAGTTAGATCATAGGAGAAGGCCATTTTTGGAGGAAGCAACATCTTTGAGTTTCCCTAAAAATGGGGACCAAGACAAGCACATGCATATAGGTAGTTTATTTGAAAACTATTCCAAATAGATTCCAAGAGAGCAGTAGTAAGGGAGGGCCCAGGAGGGCAAAACAGGAATGCTTATGGAGTTGGCCATTGCTCAAGCCATTGACGGTCAATTTGCTGGAACTTCCCAGGACTGTATGAAATGTGAGTCAGAAATGTCTGCACCTGGGATGGAAAGGGAAACTTTCTCCACGAGTGGCCCCAGAGGATTTACCTCCCCTGCAATTCTTCTGGTTGGCCCATGGGTGCTCAGGGGGTTTCTGTGGTGTCCCAATGTTGCTAGCAGAAAAGACCTGGGACCTGGACTCTGGGCGCAGATCCAGAGTTCCAGGAGGAGGGGGTGCGGTAGGCATGTCATCAGTGTTTCTGAAGCCTTATTGTCTAGAAGCTCCCAGCTGAAAAGTCTGTGGGTGCGGTATGGCTGCACAACCCCTACCCTGGGCCTTGACAGGCTCACTTTCCAATTTCTTTGTGAGCACAGATTGTGCAGGTAGTAGGAGCAGCGGCGGAGTGTCCCCAGCCTCTGCAAAGCGTGTGTCTAGAAGCCCACTGCGGAAAAGTCTGTGGAATATGCTCCATGGCTGCCCTAACAGGCCACCAAGCTGGAAACCAGTTCCCTGCGACCTCCTGGAGCCTCCCAGTAAGTGCAGACTAGAGGCAGTGTGGGGGAGAGAAGGGGAGTGACTTCTGGGGTTCCCCGGGGTTCCCCACGTGGTCACAGACACTCCTGGGAGCTCAGAGACCATGCTGTGGATGACTCAGTGGTTCTTTCCACTGCTAAACCCAGTCTCTGTTCACCTAGGTGTCCCTTGCTGAACGGCGGCACAGGCTATGTTCTCTTCCCAGGATGGAGGGAGAGCGTGGGGGCTTAGGGGGAGAACTGACAGCCCTTTCAGTGGGCTGGCACCGCTCCTGCCTCAGTGTTTCCTGGGTGGTTTCTGGCTCTCCTTCTTGCCTGGATACTGAGCCTCACTTCCCAGCTCTGTTCTAGATGTGGCGGCTCCTTCCAGGCACTTATCCTCAGTATTCCTGAGGGAAGCCATGACAAGGAGTCTGTCTGTCCACCATCTTCTCCCCCTCCCTGCTTGGTGGTTTCATTGTGAGGTAAAGTCAATAAAACATGGTCCAAAGCAGGGAAATGGGGAAAGTCGGTGGCAGAGAGAGGTCAAGAGATATATATTTTTTAGGGGCCTCCCTGGTGGCGCAATGGGTTAAGCGCGGCACTATGAAGCTATCCAGAGCCACTGCAGCACGAATTTGATACCCAGCCAGGGAGCTTCCCACATGGCGCAGCAGACCTCTCCTGCCTCGCCCGCTGCTCCCCTCAACAGTATATTTCCGTAGATCTGCCTGTTCTGCTCCCCACTCTGTCTCTGGTGAATCCTCTCACCTCCCTTCCCCCACACCTCTGGCCTACACCCTTGTATGCATAAATAAATCAATCTTAAAAAATAATATATATATATTTTTAATCATCTTTTGGCCCTCAGAGCTTCGGCAGCCCTCATCCCAAGCATCATTACTGTACAGTGTAACTTGCCTCCCCTGAGTCACTTCATCCTTTTCTTGGGTGGGAGTTCTGTCTACTTGTTGAATTTTGAATGAAAACCCAATGGGTGGAAGCTCCGCACTGAATTCTGTATTTTGTTCCTTGCTGAGCTTCCATGAATATAAAACACTAGCACAAAGAGGAGAGTCAGCAGGCAGAGATCAACACTATCCATATTTAATGGAAAAGGAGTCTGAGTTCATAGATGGCAAAACTACTTTAGAAGAAGGCCAAGTTCAATAACTTGCCCAGGCTTACTGAATGAGCTTCTAGCAAAAAAGGAGTGAATATGGCAAATTTTCATGATGTGTACTTTAAAGTAACACCATTATTTTAATTCCTGAGGAAAATATAAAAGCAAGCAAGAATGGGTTTCAACAGTGATTGGTAATCTGGACATTTTTCTCACCTACAGTGGAGCAGGTGGGGATAGTGGGGACAGGACCTATATTCTTCATAAGAATCTGATACCTCTGTGACTGGGTTGTCGCAGATCCTTATCAGATCCTTACCTTCAGGAAGACACTGAAACACCCCCATTCTTCACCCTCTACCAGAAAGTTGGGTGGCACAGTAGAGAGGCCAGGAGTCTGAAGTACATGTCATAGATGTGTGGCTCAATGTGGTGTTCACACTGGCTCTTGGCAAGGATGTGCTGGTAACAGCTCAGTTTCTCTGTTTCTTGGTTTCTCAGTGTTCTTTGACATCTTTCTGAGGAAATTCCTCCAAAGGGCACATGGTTATTAGCAGTGGCTTCAATAATGACACCTGTAACTCTCAGTAGTAATTTCTTCCAGAAAATTTCTGCAGTATTTCTGGTATCTTCCCTGTAAGCCCACACTTCTCCAAAAGGTGCCAGATCTCTGTAGTTGGGCTGCTATTATCATTATTTTGGCATAAATATCCAAATAAGTTCATTCTTATTGCAACCACATTAACACATAAGCATGGAATTCCACCATCACTCCCTGTTTTTATTCACACACACTCTTTTTGCACTGGATAAAGAAGCACCAATGAATGCCATAATCCAGAAAGATTTAGCAAGTTCCCCATCTCTACACCCACAAGTACTATAGCACCAGTAGGTTGCATCTTGTTCTCACAGCTGCCTGATCATTTAAATAGTTGTCCATTTAGCCATTCATTCAAATACTCACCCCATAATTTTTAAAAAAAGATTTATTTATTTATGCATACAAGAACTGGGGTATAGGCCAGAGGTGCGGGGGTGGGTGGGTAAGATGATTCACCAGAGACAGATTAGGGCGCAGAACAGGCGGATCTACTGAAATACACTGCTGAGGGGAGCAACGGGCGAGACAGGAGAGGTCTGCTGCGTCATGTGGGAAGCTCCCTGTCCAGGGATCGAACCGTGCTGCAGTGGCTCTGGATAGCTTCATAGTGCGGAGACTTAACCCGTTGTACCACCAGGGAGGCCCCTCACCCCATAATTTTTGAGCACCTACTTTGTCCTAGGCACCATGGCATGGAGAATTTTACTCAGTCTGCCTGTTCAGGGTATTTATAGTCCAGTGATAATAGCAGAAAATATTTAGAGAAGCTTAGTATGTTCCATTTACTCAATATCATGCGGTAAGTACTATTTTTCTCCGCTTTACAGATTAGGAAACCAAGGCACAGACAGGCTTAGTTGCCCATGTTCACCCAGCTAGATAAGTAAATAGACAATTACTATGTCATATAATGGCCTGGTGATACAGGGAAGCATCATATGCGGGGAGTACACTCAGCAGCCAGGTATGATTATACCTCACCTGGTGATATACTTGTATCCTCACCCAATTCTAGGATTTTCGAGAGGCAATTACATTTTTGAAAAGGAACACATGTTTTAAAGAGAAGCAAATAAGAAGGCAGTGATAATAAAATTAAAAAGTGTTCTTTTGAAATGGAAAAGGATGTTCAGCTTTTGTGACCTTTAATTTCTGGCAAAATTCAACCCTGTTTTTGGAGTGATGGTCTTTACAGTGATGAATTAGAAAGGGTTAGAAAGATGTGTGGTTGCTAATGAACTCACAGTAGAGAAGACCAGACAGGGAGCAAATTTCCTTGAGCCTGGAAGAAGGCCTTCTGCAGACACAGAAGGGAGAGACAGTGAAGCCGCAGAGCTGCTTTCCATACAGGGATTCTGCTTCTTCACTCTCCCACCATTGTGCTAAATTTGATAGCTCTTTGAACATGCCAGGTTTCCTTGCACTGATTTATTTATTTATTTATTTTTTTTTTAGAAAGGAGAAAGGGTATTTGTACCTAAGATGAGAGACTTAATAAATACATACTCTGGCTATATCCACCTGATCCCAAATCTTCATCAGCTCTCTCAACTGAGAAGAAGGAAAAAGTAATACAGTGCAACCCTGCATCCTTAAGCTTTCATGGGTTGCAAGAAGTCTTAGAGTGATGTTTTCTTCCATTTATTTTGTTTTGATGTAGACAGACTGTGGTTTGGTGTCTGCCTTTCTGTTGGTATTCTTCTCTGGTGATCATCTGAGAATAAGTATTGAATCCTCTTGGTGATATTTCCTCACATCAGTTTGGGTTAGGATGGAAGTTTTTCCTATCAGCAAGCACAGAGGGTGATATCAAAAGGAAGCTGCTTAATGAGCTGTTGGCAGTGATTCTACCCTTATCTCCAGAAGGAAAAGCTTAGCTTCCAGTGAGGTTTTGCAAAGCAATCTTTCTTTGTTGACTTCTTAACCAGAGTTTGTCTAACCAAGAAGAAATAGTTGCAATTAATCTCTTTAAACAATAAAGGGCACTTAATGAAAATATTTCTTTGCTAAGAGATTTTGGGTGGTGAGATTTTGTCAATTTGTTTGAACTCAAATGTGAACCTATATCCAATTTTAGCCTTATTAACGGTTCTTTGTCTTCATAGCCTATTACATGTCATGAAGCAATTCCACATACATTTCACAAATTGCACAAACCAAGTGGCTTAAAACAATAGAAATTTATTCTCTCACAGTTCTGGAGACCAGAAACTTGAGATCAAGGTGTCAACAGGTTGCATTCCTTTTGTGAGCACTGAGAGAGAATTTGTTCTATTCCTTTCTCCTGGTTTCTGGTGGTGGGTGGCAGTCCTTGGCATTTTCTGGTGTATAGATGCATCACAACCTCTGCCTCCATCTTTACAGAGAATTTTAACCAGACCTTCGTTTGTTTCTCTTCTGTCTTTACAAGGTACTCGCCATATTGGACAGGAGGTACTCTGCTCCGGTTTGACCTCATTTCAATCAATTAATTACATACACAATTGCTTTATTTCCAAATGTGGTCATATTCTAAGGATCTAGGATGAATATGAATGGGGGAGGCACTATTCAACCCTCTTCAGCTGGAAATATTTCTGTGGGTCTCTGAAAGTCAGGCATTATTACATAAAATAAAACCACCACATCATCATCACACCTAAATAAAATCAACGATGTTTCCTTAATATCATCGAATACTAGTCAAGCTTATACATTTTTCCAAGTTTGTTTGAATAAGGATCTGCACTGTTTGATACATGTTTTAGAAAGCTTTTAATCTATAGGTTACCACCCATACTTTTCTTTCTTTTCTTGGTATTTTGTTGTTGTCATTGCTGAATACACAAGAATGCTCCTAATTTAGGTCTTGCTACTTGCCTTCCTATTGTCTCTTGGTTTACTATTAAGAGTGATGTTGAAGTTAGATTATAGCCTCTTCTTTCTCATATTCCCAGCTTCTGATCTGAAGTAATGTCCTCTTACATTAATACCCATAATGTAATACCTATAATGTCCAATTAATACCTATAATGTAATTAGAATTGATTTAATTTTCATACATGATCTCCATTCTCTCTCCACATTGAGAGATGCATATTATTTGTTGTCAGAGCCACTATGCATTGTATGTCTCCTTTGTAATCATCATTTTTTCTTTGTCTAATCCTTATGTTGACTCATATACTTAGTAGATGCCTTTGTAAGGGTTCAATGAAACAAGATTCTGTGAGTGCTTGCATGTTTATGTATGCTTAGTATTTGGAAGTCAGTTTCACTGGATATAAAATCAGTAACTGGATATAAAATCATGTTTACTTTCCTTGAGTTATTTAAACATGTTATTCAACTACTTTCTGGTATAAATTGTTGTTTGCAAAAGTCTGATGACACGTTGATTTCTCTTTCTAAAAAAAAAGATTTTAATTTATTTATGCAGATAAGAACTGGGTTGTAGGCCAGAGTTGGGGTGGTGGTGGTGAGAAGATTGACCAGAGACAGAGTGGGGAGCAGAATAGGAAGATTTACTAAAATAAACTGCTGAGGGGAGTGGCAGGAGAGACAGGAGAGGTTTATTGTGCCATATGTGGATTAGCTCCCTGGCAGGGGATGGAACTCAGGCTGCAGTGGTGATAACACTGAGACTTAACCCTTAGGCCACCAGTGAGGCCCAACATTAATTTCTTTCCTTTATAAGTGACTTGGTGTTTTTTTCTGGATATGAAAAATACTCTCATTTGTTGAAAGTACAATTTAGCTGGAATATGATTTTTTTTGTTCATTGTTCTTGGCTACTTTCTTCCAGGTGTGGTCCCTCTAAATACAGTTTTATAGTTTCAAGAAGTTTTTTTTTTTTAATTTTGTTTCAGGAAAATTTACTGAATTACAGTTTTTAGGATTTGTTTGGTTCTATTGCTTTAGTTTTCTTTGTCAAGAACTTACACAAATGTTGGATCTGGGTCTTCCTGGTAGCACAACAGGTTAAACTCAGCGCTATGGAGATGTTGGGAGCTGTTGGCAGCTGTGGCACGAGTCTGATGCCCGGCTGGGGAGATTTCCACATGGCGCAGCAGACCTCTCCTGCCTCGCCCGCTGCTCCCCTCAGCAGTGCACTTTGGTTGATCTACTTCTTCTGCTCCCCACTCTGTCTATGGTGAGCCCTCTCAGCGCCCCACACCTCTGGCCTGCTCCCCAGCTTGTATGCATAAATAAATAAATCTTTAAAAAAAAATGTTGGATCTTCTTTGCCTCGGTCATTTTTCTCAAAAATTCTTTATATATTTTTGAGTCCTACCTTCTCTATTTCTTCGAAGTCATGATTTGCTTTTGTGTTCCTTATAGTCTAGTCTTCATTTCTGAAATAAAATTTTATTTTGTTTTAAGCATTCTCACTTTTTTCCTAATCACCTAATGTCTCAGTTTTTCTGAGTCTGATCTAAGCTGTCATTTGATAGCTCCTATTATATTCTTTCTTTTAGTTTCTATGACGGTAGGTTATAACTAACTTTGACTGCATGAAGCATTATTCTGTTCTTTGTTCTTTTTTTTTTATTGTTATTTATGTCTTTTACATTTTGTATTCCCCTTGGGCAGCCCACCACCAATTCACCCGTGATCCATCTCCATGGTCCCCTGTATTCTCCTCTCTTCCATTTTGTGCCCTTATCCCCCCCTCC
>PVIJ01024372.1:0-12442 GCA_004024925.1 Scalopus aquaticus
CTCCCTATAGTCCTGTTATAAGTGAAACCATTCGATATTTTTCTCTTTCTTTCTGGCTTATTTCACTGAGTATGATCCCCTCTAATTCCATCCATGTCGCTGCAAATTGCATGTGTTTATCTTCTTTCCATGCTGAATAGTATTCCATTGTGTATGTGTACCACATCTTCTGGATCCAATCATCTATTTTTGGACATCTAAGCCTGCAAATATTAACAACTCATATTCAACCAAACAGCCTACTCCCATGACTTCCTACTATGTGTGAGGCATCATAAGTTCAGAGTTCTTAATATTCATATAAACTTTATAAAGTGCATGCTAATGTGCTCTCTATTTTCTGGGTGCATTACTGCTAGGTACTAAATTATGTTCCCTCCAAATCCAAGAGTTGAAGCCCTAACCCCCTAGTGTGACTATTTGGAGATAGGTCCTTTAGGAGGTAATTAAAGTTAATTGAGGTCCTAGGGTGGGCTTCTGATTCAATAGGGTTGCTGACCTAAGAGGAAAAGAGAAACTCTCCAGCTCTCCACACCAAAGAAAGGCCATGGAAGGACTTAGGGAGAAGGCAGCCATCTTCCTACAGTAAGAGGGCTCTCACCAGAAGCTGAACCCTGCTGGATACTGATCTTGGAATCTGCAGCCTACAGAATGATGAGAATAAAAACACTTGGGTAGTTTGAGCCACCCAGTCTATGGTATTTGTTATGGTAGCCTGAGCTGACTAATAGAATTAGCATTTAAACATTTTTCATCACCATCATCTTCATCATTGTCGTTATTGATTTAGCAGTGAATTTTTGACCACCTAACAGTCATCCTGCCCATTCCCCTTTTCAGGGGGACAGTGATTTAGGTACCCACCACACCACAGCTCCTATGTGCTGCCCGGGGCCTGGGGACACTGACTATCCACCCACGGGTGTGTCCGAGTGGTAAGGTCCTTCCAGACCCTGACACAATGGTTTGCAGGTCACCTTTGGGTGTTTTTCTGGTTCTTCTCCTCACTTCCCATTTCTGAATGTTAGAAAGTCCATGGCTCCTTGATTTTCTAGCTACCCTCATTGCCCAGGTGATCACAGCCAGACTCTCAGGTTTAAATTCCAGTGGTTCTCAAACATGACTACATGATGGAATTACTAGGAAGCTTTTAAAATGATCAATGCCTGACCACATCTGACTAGTTCCATTAGACTCAGAGGTCTCAGCATCACAGTCTTTAAAGCGCCCCACATGAATCCACTGAAGTCAGGCTGGGAACCAGTGCTGGAGGCAGGAGAAGAAGTAGAGGAACCAGCAGGAAAGTACTGCGAGGACTGGAGATTATAGGGACTTGGATGAGGGCAGTGGGTGAGCAGGCGTGGTGAGAAGTGGTGGATTCTGGACACGCGCTGAAGGCAGAGTGAACAGGATCTTCTAAAGAGCTGCAGGTGAGATATGTCAGAAGTGAGTCAATGATACTGCTGAGGTGTTAACCTGAGCAACCAGAAGATGGAGAGCCCCACTCACTAAGGCGAAAGACACTGAAGGTGTTTGGGGAGATGTCAGGAATTCTGCTGAGGCCAGGTTAAGTTGGAGACAATTGCAATTATTAGACATCCAAAAGGATACCCAGGCTTAGAAAATGACTCAGCAAGAGTTTTAATATCCTAGATAAGGATATGCCTGTGCTTAGGATATAGACCTGCGGACTCAACCCCAGGTATACATTAGGGTCATGTGGATTCTGAGGATAGTTAAAAAATCTTGATGCCCAGACCCCATCGCCAATCAATTGCATCAGAGCCTCTGGCAGTCAGACGCAGGTATCTGTATTTTTAAAGCTCCCCAGGTGATTCCAAGGTGCAGCCAGTGATGGAAAATATTTGTATTAAAATTAGATGGAGTCATTGCTCTGCTCAAAGCCCCCCAAAGGCTTAAAGTTGGAGCCAAAGTCATCACCACCGCACTCGGGAGCTACACCACCCACTCTCCCCCTTGTCTCTCTGACCTCATCTCCTACACGTTCCTCCTTGCTCACTCTGCATTAGTCACTTGATTCCTTGTTCCTCCAAAATATCAAGCACATTCCTGCCTCAGGATCATTTCTCTGGCTGTTCCCATTGTCTGGAACATTCTTCCCCCACATGCCCTCCTGGCTCACTCCCTCACCTCCTTTGGTCTCAGACCACCCAACTTAACACTGCAACTTGCTCCAGCCCTCCCAGCTCCCTTCCCTGCTGTATTTTTGCTTATAGCACCAATCACATCCAAAAATCCTGCATATTTTGCTAATGTATTTATTTTTTTGTTTGTATCTTACTAGAATATAAGTCCATTTTTAGAACTTTTTATGTGTCTTGTTCATTGCTACGCTGTGTGTCGCAGGCATTTCATACATGTTTGTGGAAAGGAAGAGTAAGTTCATCCATTCTTCAGTCCATAAGAGCAATAGGGACTGATTTAGGAATGGGCATGTGAACCCATTTGGGTCAATGAGATGCAAGGGCAGTTGATTGGGGGCTTCTAGAAAAACCACAGGAAGAGATGGTGTGTGTATGTGAAGGCTGCAGTTGTCATGGTCACTGTTGCCCTGTGTGGTAACGAAGGGATGGAAATGGAGGTCAAGGCCATCACAGTAGGTAGATTTGAAGGAAGGGTGGGTTCTAGGTTTGGACAGTTCCCGAACTTGCCTTGTTTAAGTCTGAGTTATCTGTTTGTTTCTTTGTTGTTGTTGTTTTTTTATTTTTAAGATGCTAAGTGTATGGGAGGAAGTTGTAGTATTTTTTACATAAATTAATCTCTAAGTGTGACCCAACTATTTTTCATTTTAGAACTGCAAGTCTGGGGACTCAGAGGCCCAGAAGCCAGTGTGGTCTGCCATGAATTAGCAAGTCCATTTCCCACTTTGGGCCCCACTTCCCCCATTTCTAAAGGGAGAAGTCTAAGTGATCCTAACAGAGCCTCCCACGTGGCAGTCTGACTGCCTGAGATGAGTGGGAATGGGTTCCTCATGCCAGCTTCCCAACAGTCACATGGTAAGTAACACTCTGGCCAAGTTGACCCCCCGACCAAGGGCACTAAATAAATGTGCTCCCTGCTCTTCTCCACAACACACATTGCCTCACTCATTTTACCAAGAACGTGCTGTAACCCAAGGGAAAGAAAAGTGCAGGACCAGAGGAGGGGATCTTTGAGGGATGCTCAACTTCCTCCAAACTCTCACCTGAGGGAGATGCTGAAGGGCTGGGAGTGGGCCTCCACGTCAACTCATTCCCTCACTCAAGCTCCTTGGTACCACTGTGGATGGGCCAGGTCCTCAGCAGATGCCGAAATGCTGGGCTGATGATGTGTGTGTAACTACACAGCACTTACTTTGCACCAGTATTTTATGAATGTTAATTTGTTTTGTGTTCACAACATCCCTACTGCATTGCTACCAATATTGTCTGTGTTATACTGAAAGGAATGGAACCAGAGAGGATAAGAAACATGTCTTGGGCCACACAGAGTGAAGGTATGGCTACCACTGAGATTTGGACCCAGGTTGTTGACTCATGACTCTTGAGCAATACTTTTAACCTCTTCACAGTAGCACTTGCCATGGGAATCAGACTCCATCTGTCCATTGGTTGGACACGGGCATACGCATTTCTTTAAAATCTACTCTGTGCCCAGTCCTGGCCTGGGAAGAGGGGAGTTAGCCAAGAATCAGATTCTCCAGGGCCCATGAAGGGGCTTCAAGTTCTCAACACAAGGTCCAACTGGTGAGATGGACTTAAAGGATCCATGGCCCATTGGCCTAGTAGCAAGCATGGAGATTTGTTCTTGCTCAGGCCTAGAGAATTTGGTCTACTAATTTATTGACTCATTCATTCACTTATTAGTTATTCATTCACCCAATCAGCACATCACAGGCTGTCTTGTGCTAAGACATGAGGATACAACCTTGTAAAGGAGAATCCCACTCACAGCCTCACAGACTTGTGGGTCTAAAAGAAAAGGCAGATAATAAACACAGAAGCAGACAAGATGGCTCTAAGGGGGATGAGTCCTATGAGGACAATAAAAGGGTAAAGAATTAGAGTGACTGGATTTGACTCCAATGGCAAAGGAAACAAAAGCCAAAATAAACAAATGGGACTACATCCAACTAAAAGCATTATAGATGGTGAAAGAAACCCTCATCAAAATGAAAAGTCAACTTACTTGAGTAGGAGAGAGATTTGCACAACACATGTCCAGCAAGGGGTTAATATCCAAAATATGTAAAGAGCTCATACACTTCAAAAACAGAAAAGCAAACAGTCTGATTAAAACGTGGGCAGAGGATCTGAAGGGACACTTCTCCAAAGAAGACACAGATGGCCAATAGGCACATGAGACAGATGTTTGTTATCTCTTATTATTTCAAAAAAGTAAATCAAACCCAACATGAAATAATACCTCAACCCCGTAAGATATCAGAGAGATAAGAAACAAGTACTGGGGAGGGTAGGGAATAAAAGGAGTCCTTGGATACTGTTGGTAGGAAAGTAGTCTGGTGCAGCCACTATGGAAAACAGTGTGGAAATTCTTTAAAAAATTAACACTAGAAATACTGTAGGACCCAGCTATTCCTATTTTGGGTATTGATCCAAAAAATACTTAAACATTAATTCAAAAAGATATCTGTATCCTTATGTTCCTTGTAGTTCATTATTCACAATAGCCAAGATAGGAAAGTCGCCTAAGTGTCCATCAGTGGCTGGATGGATAAAGATAGGAGATAGCCATCCAGAATGGAATGCTACTCAGCTCAAAAAAGAAGATGAAATCTTGCCATTTGTGACAACAGGGTTGGACCTCGAGGGTATTACACCCAGTGAAGTCAGTCAAATGGAGAAAGGCAAATACCATATGATTTTTCACTAGTCTGTGAAATACAAAGAAACAAAGCAAACGAACAAAACAAAACAACAACAGAGTCTTAGATCAGAGAACAGATTGGAGGGACCCGGAGGGGACAGTGTTAGAAAGTGGGTGGAATAGGTAAAGGGGGGTCAAAATGCATGGTGATGCGTGGAAACTAGACTTTTGATGGTAAAATGTAGTGTATACCGATGCCAAAGTATAATGCCCTATAACCTGAAACTTATGCAGTGTTATAAACCAATGTCACTTCCATAAAAATTTTTACAAATTACAGTGACAGAAAGGGGTGTAAGAGTGGCCTCTTTTGATGGGGTGTCCATGGAAGGCTTCTGAGGAGATGAGTTGTAATCAGCCAAAAAGATGAAAAAGGGCTAGCACAGGGGAGCAGCAAGTGGAAAGCCTGCGGGACTGGGGAGAATGGACTGCTATCGGTAGTCACGCAGGATGTGTTAGGATCGGAAGACAAGTGGGTCCCTTGAGGCCAGGTGTGGGTGTGTTCAGGTCCAGAGTGCCACAGCCCCCAGTGTACGACGACGAAGGTAGAACTAGGTCCCTTGGTAACATTCCAGCTCACAGACAGGCACGACTGTTCTCAAGGCCTTCTCTCTTCTGGGGTGAACACTGGGCACATGTCACAGATCTCTGCTGTCACAGGTCCAGGGGTGTGGCCTTCCTCACAGGATGGTGCTTTGGGGAGTGGTGTCCTTAGCTGGGCCTCCACGATCTTGGATCACTGTTTTTCCCGCCGGCCCTTGGTCTGGGCCCCTGTGAAGCTTTCTGCAGCACAGCTGAGATAGGCTGGGACACTGGCCTGGGGTTGCTCAGCAGGGCCAGGCCAGATGGGTGCAGACTACAACCTTCTCCAGTTTCTGACATCCTCCTCCTTCCTCAGTGGTCCCGCTCCAGCTGAGCACATGCTGCTTCTATTCCTGAGCTCTTACCTCTGCCTGGGCTGGAGTGAAGCCCAATGTAGAGCAAAGAGAAAGGCTTTCTCTGATCTTTCTGTGTTTTTCTTTCATTCCTGTCTAATGTTCCCTTTGCTGGAATCATCCATCCTTCCAGCCACATTTCATTTGACGCAGTAATTCATTCAATTGACTTAAGAATTACAAAGCACCTACTCTGGGGATTACCAGGAAGAAAAAGCAGAAACTCCCGTCTTCGATAGGCTCACAGCCTGCCAAAGGGGTCAGGGCATGGGGCCACAGAAGAGAAGGGAGGGCAGTTATAATCACCACCATACAATGTGATAGGATTATGTTAAAAGTGTAAACAAATTATTGTTGCAATACAGATGACAAGTAACTAACAGCTTGGGGAGTCAGGGTAGGCTTCACGGAGGAGGTGACATTTGAGCTGGGTCTTGGAGCATCAAAAGGAGATTGCTAGGCAAGTCACACAGGGGATTGGTGTTCTGGGGAGATGGACTTACCTGCATGTGCAAAAGTACAGTCACATGAAACACCTATTCAGGGAGGAAACAGGATGAAACCAAGTTCAAGAAAACAATATTAGCGAGCATTCATTGTCAGCATTATTCAAAGTCTACAATGTTTGAATTCATTTAAACTTCACAACAATCTGCAGCAGGATCATTAAATGGGTAGAGAATTTGAGACTCAGAACAGTTAAGTCACTTGCCCAAGGCCAGAGAGCTGAGCTGGTATTTAGACCAGGTCTGTTTGAGTCTTATACTCTCCACTCCTCTGTCTCAGGCTAAGATGTTGCAATAAGGACAGTGACCCCAAGGAACCCTAAACTGCTCCAGAACCACAATGAAGTGGTCCTGCAGCTTGGGGAGGACATTTCAGGGTTCTCTTCCAAGACCCTGTCTGGCCTGTCACAACTGACACCTCAATCCTGGCATGGCAGGCGCTTTCTCCGTGATCCCACTCTCCATCCACCCCTGTCTTGCAGGCCTTGTCTCAGCTGACCCTGAGTTAAAGAGAGCCATGGGGAGGACTGACATGGCCTCATGTTCAAGGGTTTCCCTGTAAACAGAGATGAGGTCTCATCAATAAGCAAAGAGACTCCTGCAGGGTAGGGGGTGCCAGCAGTATTGGTGGGCATGTCTACGAAGACACACTGTGGTCTAATTACAGGTTGGCTCTGTCCTGAGAGGCATGGCTGGCTGGGACAAGGCGTGGTTGTGGGGTAGAAAGGGCAGCAGGCATTGCTGTCTGGGGAAGGGCTCCAGTGGGGCCACCAGCTCAGAGTCTAGCTGGCTGCAGAAGACACACACAGTGGCCTTAAAGAGGACAGAGAAGAGATGGGAAAGAAAACTGTTTTGAATTCTGGTCATAGGCCAGGTGCTGAGCTGAAAATTTTACCTGCTCACTCTTGTAATCACCCAGCCTCCCTAGGAAACAGGTACAATTCATTCCATGTACAGAGGAAAAATGAAAGCTTCCAGAAATGAAGCAAATTGCTCAAAGGCCAAACACCTAAGCATGATGGGAGGATTCAAACTCGGTCCAAAGCCTGTCTCCTTCCAAAGGGGAAACAAAGAAGAGGCAGGTTGTCCCTGGAAGGAGAGACACATGGACAGTTAGAGGTGAACAGTGGAGAGAGGAAAGGTGCAGACAGCTTGGCTGTGGACCCATACAGGGCCGTCAATATATTCAGAACTGGAGCACAAGACATCATTTTGGATCTTAAAGTGCAGGATGGCATCAGAAGACAGTGGTTTGGGGACACAAAATTTGGGACTCTTATAATTTGCCTTTTTTTTTTCTTTGTTTTCTTCATTGCTTTCCTTTGGGGTATCAATCCCTAGGGAAGCAAACTACCCCTCGCCCCCCAAAACAGGCTGCATCTCAGATTGCCTCCCTCTAAGAATCCTCAGAATACTTGGAAGATCCAGATGGTTCTTTAAGAAGGTAATCGTGCTGTTTCACCTGCACCTGTTGTCAGCGGCTTGACTGCATCTGCGTGAGCTGGG
This sequence comes from Scalopus aquaticus, assembly GCA_004024925.1. NCBI lineage: Eukaryota > Metazoa > Chordata > Mammalia > Eulipotyphla > Talpidae > Scalopus > Scalopus aquaticus. The sequence goes on from PVIJ01024372.1 coordinate 7,835, forward strand.
CAGCAATGACTGACCTCAAGCAAATGCTGGGGCATCTGGCACTTAAGAAGCTGCCGCCACACAGACTGAGCATCATCAGCCCCCACAGAGCCATCAGTTGCTCCTGATTCAATGCAGGACCCCAGGCTCTGGTGGGAGTCTGGGTCTCCAGCCAGCAAGAGTCTTCACAGCCAGCACTGGGTGAGTTTTAGGGCTTGTGAGGAAACTTTATGCTTGTGAAATGCCCACCCAGATCCAAACAGGACCTCACCATGTCTGAGGTACTCTCCTGCGCATTCTGATGACCTGAGGCATAAGCAAAGCTTAGGACATTAGACTGAGTTTCAACCCAGGCTTTGCAACTTCTGAGCCTTTACGTTTGACCTGGGATATCTGACCTCACCTCCCTGAGCCTCCACTCCCTCATTTGTGAATACCAACCCTCTCTTCTGAAACAGCACTGCAATGTTTTGTAAAGACCTCAGATTCCAGGAAAAAGTATCCCAATTCAAATTTGAGCTGGGCAGCCTGCCAGAAGTGTTGTCTTGGGTGCCTTCTTTGGTCTCCCAAAGCCTCAGTTTTGTCCTCTCTAAAATGGGGATGATAGTAGTGGTGAAGATCACAAGGTTGTGGTGAAGATGCCAAGAGGTGAGCCAGGTGCCTCCTGAAGTCCTCTATCAGCCACTGCGCTTGCCTGGAGACAAAGGCCCTGTAGATGCCCAAGCTACTTCCCTTTTACTCAATTTTAGGAATGTCAGCCATTCAGGTACAAGTGATGTTCTCTCATCATCCAGGAATCAGAAAAGCTGTGGTGGCATTAACTGTAAAACTGCTTTCTTTCCAAAATGGGAAATTGCTGGTGTCAGTCACTAGGGAAATAGGCTGACAGGTCAGGGATCTCTCATAAAGGCTGGCACAGGAATCAGACACACTCATGACTTTATAAACAGCACATAGTAGGTCTTCAGCACATCAGGGGTGACTGGCCAGGGCGATGGCATGTCTTTACTTCCACCCAACAGGTCTCATTTTATTGTCCTAGCAATTTGCCTGTAGGATGGCACCCCTGGGGAACCAGATGTGGTGTTCGGGTTCCGGGAGAGGGTTTGGGTTAAAAGAGACTAGGAAAGGCATCATGTGTTTTGTCCTCAGAGGTGCAGATCACATCTTGTCAGCCCCGTGGCCGCTCTACCTCAGCTATGAAGGCAGAAGCAGCTGGTGTTGCCATGGCAATGATGCAGCATTAACTTCCAACTCACCCCTGAATTTTCTATAACAACGGCAGAGCCACTGAAAACATGTTTGGAAAGTGAGAACCATGAGCAGAACATTACACCAGGGAACTTCAGGCAATGGAAAGGGAGGGGCGGTCATGTTTCTTATCTTTTTGGTTAGCTGAGAATGCAGTGAAAAGATACAGTTTAACCCAAATTCAGGTTAACCCAAGAGAAAGGAAGGTTACCTGTGCTGAGCTAGCGAACGGGAACGACTATTTCCTTTGTGATCTCTCTCTCTCTCTCTCTCTCTCTCTCTCTCTCTCTCTCTCTCTCTCTCTCTCTTTCCCCCCACCCCACCCTCTCTCTCACACACATGCACACACACTGCTGCCTGTCAGGATGTGGGTTAGATGCTGGAATGAGGAGCTGAGGTGCAGAGAAGCAAGATGGACCTGGCTATCAGAGAGATGGAAGGCAGGTGTGGGAGGACTTCATGGATGGGATATCTTCAGTAGATTTTTAAGATCCAGATTCCCAGAAGCTTCATGGAGTCCTTACTACATTCCTGAAAAGAGACAGGCAGTGGCACAGGGGGTTGAGTCTCGGCACCGTGGGGCTTTCGGTGGCCACTGCGGCGCAAGTTTGATCCACGGCCAGGGAGCTGACCCACATGGCACAGCAGACCTCTCCTGTCTCCCTGCTGCTCCCCTCAGCAGTGTATTTCAGTAGATCTGCCTGTTCTGCTCCCCACTCTGTCTCTGGTGAATCTTCTCTCACACATACAACCCACCGCCTACACCCCAGCTCTTGTATGCATAAATAAAGAACTCTTTTTAAAAAAAAAAGAAGAGAAAGACAGCATCTGTCATCGTATCCACCCCAGAATGGTCCTGATCTCTCCCTACCATTTTGTAGTCAACCACCTAATTAATGTTAATATTTCTAATAGCCATGTAAATAAAAGTAAGAAGAAACTGGTGACGTCAATTATTAATCATAATTCTATTGAATTCAATATATGCAAAATGTGATCATTTCAACATACTATAATAATCAATATACATACTATTAAGACATGGTAAAGCCTTTTTTTATTTTACTAAGTCTTAGACACCTGGTGTGTCATTAGTCTTACAGCACCTTTCAGTATGGACTGGCATATTTCAAACGCTTGGTAGCCACACGTGGCTATCATCCTGGATGTGGTCCTTCTGGGCAACAGAGGTGGAAACTTGGCTGTGAGATGTGCTTTGCCTCATGTCATCTAGCTCACACACAGTGGAGCTGGGAATCCAATCCATGATGGCTATGGAGAGTGGTCTTGATAAGGAAGTCTGTTACAGCAAGTTTTCTCAATATCTATTAACATTTGAGGCAAGATTATCCTTTGTTATGGATAATCCTGTGCCTTGCTTGTAGCACCGCTGGTCTCTACGCACTATAACACTGGTCAACACTGAGATTGTTACTGACTTAAAGAGGCCCTAATCTGTAGTATCTTGGTGTGCTGAACATGAATATAACCCTGAAAAATTTTTATTAGCTCTCGTTTTGAAGATATTTCATATAATTCATTTCATGTTTCACCGTGTAAATTTATCCAGTAGGACTGTAACAACATCCTAAATCAGCCTAGAATGATGTCATAATGCATCGCATTGTATAATACCATCATGCACATATCATCCAGAGTTGATTGCATCATTTTCTGATGCAATGCAATACTACTGCCAGACAGCTGCTGAAGTAAGCTAACGTCAGCAGTGCACTAGATAAAACCCCGTTAGAAAGGTTGAGCACTGAAAATATTTCGGACTTTGTGCAAGACAGTTTAAGCCACTGTTCCATAGAACTGTTATTATGTTATCCATTCAGGCACAATACAGAACAGTAATGCCTCGAAAGTGCATTAACAGTGTAGACAATTTCTGCTCTATTTGTGGGGAAGTGACATTTGCCAACCAGAAGAAAAAGATCACTTCTCAAGTGAAGAAGGCTTATCACCTTTACTTTGGATGCAAGGTTGGTGATGACAAGCCTTGGGCCCTGCATATATGTTACATGTACAACACAGCTTTCACACTGGTTAAATGGCAAAAGACCATCAATGCCATTTGCAGTCCCCATCGTGTGGAGAGAGCCAAGCAACCACATAAAAGACTGTTACTTCTGCTTGGTTCCTCCTCTTTGTGGCAGAATAACAAAGCCAAAGAAGTCGAGAATAGTCTACCTAAACCTTCCATCTGCATTGAGACCAGTTCCACATGGTGAGGGACTTCCTATTCCAGAACCTCCAGCAGAATATTCTCTTCATTCATCTGATGAGGACAAGGGTGAGCCGACCTGTTCTTCTCCTGTCCCATCAGCATGCAGTGATCCAGATTTTCACTGTGGTGCATCATCAACTCCACACAGACTAACATAGGAAGAACTAAATGACCTGGTTCGTGATTTGGACTTATCCAAGAACAAGGCAGAATTGCTAGGATCAAGACTCCGACAATGAAATCTTCTAGATGAAGATGTCACAATTACTTTAGATTGAAAGTGCCACCAGCAGTTGGAGCCTTTCTTCAGAAAGGAAAGTACTCTGGTATTCTGTTCTGATATTGAGGGCCTCATGAATGCTTTAAAAATCACTCATGATCCACAAGAATGGAGACTATTTCTAGACTATTCGAAACTGAGTCTTAAGGCTATGCTTTTGCACAATGGAAACCGTCTTCCATCTATTCCAGTAGTGCATGCTGTCCACATGAAAGAGACATACAATAACTTAAAGCAGGTACTGAATTCCATTGAGTATAAAAAGTACAGCTGGCACGTCTGTGGTGATTTGAAACTAGTTGCCCTTTTTTTTTAATATATATTTTTATTGTTATTTATGTCTTTTACATTTTGTATTCCTCTTGGGTAGCCCACCACCAATTCACTCGTGATCCATCTCCATAGTCCTTTGTGTTCTTTTCTATTCCATTTTGTGCCCTTTTCCTTCCCTCCCCCCTACCCCCACCCCCCGCTGATTGTCTCTCTCTCCTATTTGGTTTCCTTATAGTCCTATTATAAGTGAAACCATTCGATATTTTTCTCTTTCTTTTTGGCTTTTTTCACTGAGTATGATCCCCTCTAATTCCATCCATGTTGCTGCAAATTGCATGTGTTTATCTTCTTTCCATGCCGAATAGTATTCCATTGTGTATATGTACCACATCGTCTTGATCCAATCATCTATTTTTGGACATCTGGGTTGCTTCCATACCTTTGCTATTGTGAACAGTGCCGCAATGAACATATGGGTGCATGTATCCTTTCGGATTAGTGTTTTTGTATCCTTTGGGTAAATTCCCAAAAGTGGGATTGCTGGGTCGTATGGAAGCTCCATGTTTAGCAGTTTGAGGAATCGCCATACAGC
>PVIJ01024373.1:0-12432 GCA_004024925.1 Scalopus aquaticus
AGCGGGGAGAAGAGGGATATCCTACAATCTGAGGAAGGGGCGAGGAGGAAGGGGTGGAGGAGATTTGAAAGTGGGGTTTGGAAGGGGAGTGGGCAGGATAGGAGGACACAGGGACACGGACAAAAGAAGAAAGGAAGAGGTAGTCCAGACTGCCTGCCCCCCACCCTGGCACACAGTAGGGCTGCACTGCAGCCCAGCCCTGTGAAGCTCCCAGAGGTCCCTGCCATCTCCCTGGGCAGCCCTGTGCTGGACGCTCTACCTGTTGGAAAGGGGAGGCCACGTGGGCCCCCACTAGGGGACAGGAGCACACCACACCCCTTGAGTGCCCCAAGAAAGATGTGGAAATTCTGAATAGACCCAGAGAAACCGTTTCTGGGCAGGAGCTCAGCCTTCCAGATCGGCCGAGGAGTGCTGAGGGGAAGGTGGCTGGGGAGTCCGGAGAAGCCAGAGACACTCCACCCACCATCTAGGGCCTCAGTAACGGGCCTTGAGGTCAATGCAAGATGGCCTCCTCCTGGCCGGTGTGCTCAGGACTCCTGTCTCCACTCTGCAGCCTCACAACAGGGAGTCAGAGAGGAGCAGGAGTTACTGCTCCCTGAAGTCCACGGAGGGCACAGGGAAAGGGCCTGGGGCTCAGGAAATGTGGGTGGAAGAGGTAGGGAGGGAGGGAAAATGTAGAAATGGAGGATGGGGGGAGGGGGAGTTAGGGCAGAAGAAAGTGGGAGGGAAGTGGAAAGAGGTCGGTGCGGAGGGAGAGGGAAAGGAAGGGCTGGTCCAGCCACCCTCCCGGCCCATGTTCTGCTCCATCGCTGCCCGTGGGAGCAGAAGCCGCACCCAGGAAGACAGGTGTGGGAGCAGGGGAGCAGGGCATCTGCCGAGCAGTCTGGGCAGCTGGGGCAGGGGGGAGCCAGAAAACAACTTTCCTTCCAGAAAGACTTTGGAAGGAAGGTTTAGGGGGAAAGTCAGCCCTCTGTCTGGAAAACTGGGGACACATCTGGAGCTACCTGGAGTAGACGGAGCGCCCTCCCCAGTGGTGCCATCAGCCCTGGAGCCAACACCTGGAATGTGCCCCAGGGAGCAGTTCTGCCTGTCCCGGGAGGCGCACAGATGGGGAGCCTGTCCCTCCTCCCAGAGGGCACCGCCAGAGGCTGCAGTAGCTCAGGGGCTCCTCCAGCCCGCAGCTCAGCGTTCTCCAGTCCCAGATAGGAGGACTCTGCTGGATGCAAAAGGCTCCCCGCTTTCCAAAAGGAGAGGGTCCTGGCAAGGGAAGCTACTTGGAGAACCAGGAAAGAGCCCCAGGAAATCAGTCCCTCCCTCAGCCCTCTTCTGGGTGCCCTGTGTGTGCCAGGCCCACTTCTAGATTCAGAGACCCAGGGATAAATGCTTCTGCCTGTGTGAAACTTTCGTTTTAGTGAGCAGCTTCAAATAAGAGATGAATAATAAACTCCAACAAGAAAAATAAAGCTAGGGGAAATGATCGATATCGACAGACTACCTTAGATAAGGCGACCAGAGAAGACCACGCTTAAAAAGCGACATCTGACAGAAGGATCAGAGTAAAGTGAGGGAGCGCATCCCGCGGAAATCTGGGAATAAGCTTTACAAGTAGGGCAAACAGTGAGTGCAAAGGCCCTGGGGCAGGAAGGGGAGGGTGCATTCAAGGGGCAGCAAGACGTTCCATGTGGCCAGGATACGACAGTGAGTGTGGGTATAGGAGAGAATGAGCTACTCAGGATCCACACACTTTGTCAAGTATGGTGAGAAATTTGGGTTTTAGTCTGAGTCATTGGTGGGTTTTGAAGGGAATCAAGTGCTCTGACTAATACTGTAGGAGAATCACTCTGGGGGAATAAGCCAGAAGGGCAAGAGTGGAGGCAGGGAGACCCATGGGAGGCTATGCAGGGGAAACAGGAGGCCGGCCTGACCTGAGGGGGGAGCTGCAGTGACAGACAGAAACAGGCAGATGCAGGGTGCTTTCCTCCAGAGCCAGCCAACTGGCTGAGGCCACCAGGGTAAGAAGCCATATTTGCTCATGCTAACCCAGGATTGGTGGTCTAGGGACCAGCTCCCAAATCAGCCCAGGACTCAGGTGCTCTGACATCGGGGGCACTGGTCAGCCATTCCTAGAGACGCAGCTGACTTCCCTGGGGGCCCTGCCCCAAGCCCCTCCTACATGGGAGTTCACTCATGGGGCCACAACCCCCGGGCCTCATCCCCCCCGGGGTCAGACACCAGACAGCTGCAGAAGACAGCCCTGTGCCTCAGTCCGCCAGCCAGACCCAAACCACCCCGCCCTAGCCTGCTACCTTGTCTTGCCTGTTCCTCCTGGTGAAAACTACAAGAAAAGCCCTCGGCCACACCTCCCCTTGCTCCCTCTGTCTCCTGACTAACCTGGTGCTTCCTCCCATGGGCCTTCACGGTGCACCCCCTCTGCTGGGGGATCCATGAGGAACAAACGGTCTCCCCCAAGGCAGCCCTGTTTGGATCTGCGGGCCTCCCCATAGGCCTGCTCCTTCGGTCACCTTGGAGCCACTGGCCTGTCCCTGGGAGGCACCTCACGGCCACTGAGAAACAGTCGCCCTCTTCTAACTTCCGCCAGAACAGGTGCTAGGGGAGCTGTTATTCAACAGCCAGAAAGAGTCTCAAAGCAGCGAGCAAACGCTCGGAACCTAGCCAGCTCTGTCCTCACCCACCAGCCAGCTCCGCAGAGACACACACTGACCCACGGCAGCTGGGCCTCCAAACACAGGAGGTGTGTGCCCGTGTTGCATGCATGTGCGTGTATGTACATGTGTGTGCGTCCATGTGCACACATATGTTGGGGGACGGCAGATGACAGCCTCATGCAGAGCCCGGCATCCCAGGAGGCAGCTGAAATAGCAGAACCTAGACATGCTTGCAAAGGAAGCCTCTTCTTTCATTTTAAAACAAAGGTAACTTTGATGGCGAAGCTATTTGATACCTGTTCGATCTAAATGCTTTCAGGTTACACAGACATCAGACGCTCACAGGAACCCGAGACCCCGCAATCCCAGCCCTGGCGCTGGGATGATAAGAGGGGAGTGGGTGGAGAGGCTCCTTCCCGTCGGCCTACCGGTGCATGTATTCTTACATGCTTTAGCATGAAAAAAAGCCAAGATGCTGAGAGCCAATCAAATTACTTCCCTGTCTCTTTAATAAACAAATCCATGTGCACATTAACAGTGTTGAAAATTCAATTTAAACTCTTTGTCTGTTGCTGCTTACTCTAAAGATGGTCTTTCTTAAACAACAGAACACCAAGGAGTCGTTAGTGCTCTCTCTTCATTACTTCAAAAAACCAATCATTAGACACCAGAGTATATACGTAATTAGAAAATCACTTCCTTTGCAATCCAAGCTAAGTAGTTTACATACTGTAATTACAGGGACAAAATCAATTTTTAATCATTTCCCTGATTGGGCTCATCAGCTCTGTGGGAACATTGTAACCTGCTTGTTGTGCAAAAGCAACATCTGGGCTAAAACAATTACCCTTTGTTTGCTACAATATTCCTTAAATCTTTTTGCTTGCATAAAAAAATGAAAACATGAAGACAAGATATTTGGATGTCTTTTTGTCCTTGATCAACATATATCCGAAAGTTCTCCTCGTGACGTGAGGAAATGCTCCCCGGAATTTACGGTTTAACAGTACACATCCAAGGAATGTATTTTTTCAGTGAGATAAAAGTATCTGATTGTTTTAAAGATCCATTCAGCTGCCTAATTGTTCCATAGCTAACACATGGTATTCAAACAACCCACACATTACAAAAGCTCATCTGGGTAATCATGGGCAACTATTATTGCGATGGTTTACACTTTTCTAATACAAATGAATGGATTTTATCAAAATTTTAAAAAAACTAAAAAGCTGAGTATGTGTGAAAAATAGTTGGTATGAATTGGCAAGGCGAGGCTAAGCATTTTGTTCTCTTAATAGGAAATGACCTCATTTACACTGGAGTAATAATTAGTACTGCTTCACTGACAGTTAAGAAAAAAAAACTTTCCCAGTATAATAAGGCAGCATCTCCTTTGTTAGGAGATCTACATTGATTATTAACCCTTGCCAAGAAATTCCAAGTCTAACTCGACGTTCCACTGGACTCAGGCTTGCTGGCAAAAGATAAAAATAACTGTTTTGGAAACCGCTGCCTCTCACCCAGATTTCCAAAGTTTTGCATCTGAGCTTTTAAGTGACAGTCTGAAACACTTGGTGTCCCTTTGAAGAAACACGGAGAGCCCCCAGCACCCCACCCCACAGCCACAGAGCTCCGGTCGCCCCACTCTCCCCTGGTGGCCCTGGTCCTCCCTGTCCTTTTGAAGTTTATTGGCTTTGATTTTTCACTTGCAAGTCCCCCAACCTACAATTAATTCATCGTCAAAACAGCCCTGAGAAGGGGAAAAGGAGGGAAAGTGAGGGAAGAGGGGAGATTTTCCTGCTGGTGATTCCGTGTGGGCGGAAGGCGCAGGAAGGAGACAGGAGTACTTGAGCCATTGATGAAACGTAGTCCAGGAAACAGCCAGAATTTTTCTCTCTCTCTCTCTCTCTCTCTCTCTCTCTCTCTCTCTCTCTCTCTCTCTCTCACACACACACACACACACACACACCACTTGTAAAGGGATTTGTCATCGACCCCACCATTTCTGAAACCAGGGACCACTGACGTGATTATTTCCAACCTGTGTCCCAACCGTTGGCCCCACAGAGTCTGCTCACCCTTGCGACAACCTGTTGAGGTGGGAACGGTTGCCATGTCCATTTATTGTAGGGAAACCGAGGCACTATGAAGGGGCTTGCCCAAGGTGAAGAGCACGTGGTGGGGAACCTGGTCTCACTCTGGGGTTCTGACTCCGCGGCCGGTGCTGGGCGCTCTACGTCACAGTTTCCCGACATGGGGCACCAGCACTCCCCCTCTGGCATCAGAGAGCTCCGTTCCCAGGCAGCCGAGCTTGCCTGATGTCCCCTGGTTCCAGCCAGCCAGGGCCTCAAGACGCGCTCCCAGCGCACAGACCTGGCACCCCAGCCCACGCATTCCCACTCCTGGTTCCAAGATGGGAGACTCTGACAGGACCAGGCCGGCAGGGCAGCCCACCGTGGGCCAGAGCTCTCAGGTAAGAGGCGCAAACTCGATGCAGACATTCCCCACAAGGCTCAAGACCTGGGGGGCTGGACATGAGTCCGGTGCCAAGCTGCGGGGTGCCATGCCTCCCTGCTCCTGAATCGCCAGCTCTCCCCAGAGGCCATTTTCTCTGATAGCCAGTGCTTGGCAGCAGCTCCCGATGTCTTTGCCCAACCTGGTTTTGGGGCTGACTCCACCCATGGGAATGCGGATCCCCCATCAGCTCAAGATCTCATGGGACAGCGAACCTGAGACAATTCTGGCCCCAGAAAGAGGGATGCCAAAGAAGACAAAAACGCAGAAAACTGCAAATGCTTTTTCAGTTCATAAGCTAAAAATATTTACCCCTTTACAGAAGACATTTCATATCATCATCAAATCACTAGATATCTGTTTTGTTTGTTTTCTTAAAAAAGAAACCCGAAATACTGGCAAGCACAAGGTTCCCGTTATCTGCTTCATGGCTCTTACCGCAGGTGATGCAGCTGTTCAGATCCTCTGCTTGGCAATGCCCAGCCCCACACAGAGCTGCGCAGCCCAGCTTGGTGGGCACTAGCCACGTGTGGCCACCCAGCACAGGAGCTGGGCCTATCCAGATCGACAAGTGCTGTGAGTATAAAATATGTATCACACTTGGAAGAATGGAAAATTTCTCATCTATATTCTTTATACGTTTTACATGTTGAAATGATAATATTCTGGATATATGGAATTAAACAAGAGAGTTTTAAAATCAACTTCACCTGTTTCTTTTTATCATTTTTTTAAAGATTTATTTTATTTATTCATGCATACAAGAGCTGGGGTGTAGGCCAGAGGGGTGGGGGGGGGTGAGAGGATTCACCAGAGACAGAGTGGGGAGCAGAACAGGTAGACTAACTGAAATACACTACTGCGGGGAGCAGCGGGAGAGACAAGAGAGGTCTGCTGTGCCATGTGGGTCAGCACCCTGGCTGGGGATCGAACTCGTGCTGCAGTGGCTGCCGATAGCTTCATAGTGCTGAGACTAAACACCCTGTGCCACCAGGAAGGCCCTTATCATTCTGTTAATGTGGCTATTAGAAAATTTAAAATGGCATGCATGCCTTGCATTTGTGACTTGCATTATATTTATACTGTACAGTATCAATTTAGAGGTGAGCAAAACAAAAAAGAAAGAAAACTAGGGCATTTTGACAGTGGAATTTGGTCATAACAAAGATTTGCCTGTTTTCTGAAACAGGTTTTTAGAGAAAATGTATTATCAGCAATATCACTTGAAACGCTGGTTCCATAAATATTCTCCAAAGTCAAAATGAAGACTATACAAGTTCTAACTGAACTATCAAGGGATCTCCTTTCCAGATGCTGTCTTTTTGTTTTAGTTCATTTAATTTTAGTTTTATAAGTTGGTTATTTAGGTAACACATGCTCATTTGTAGAAAATTTGGGACATACAAGATATCACAAGGAAGAAAGTAACAATCCCTAATTCTACCTGCTGTGAGATCGCTACTTGCGTTTCTTTCTATGCTTCTGTGTGTGTGCGCACAGGCGCACGTGTATGTACAAACAGGTGTGTGTGTGTGTGTGTGTGTGTGTGTGCAAACAGGTGTACTGCAGAGAACTTACTTTACAAGTATCTATGAGTTCACCTGCTCTAAAACCTCATGACCCAGGTTTAAGAAAAGCTGCTTGACCATGTAAGAATATAGGCAACTCTGAGGGGGTTGGGTTCCCACAAGGGAAAGTATTCAGAGAAGGAAAAGACAAACCACACACCAGGAGAAAACCTTGACTGGTATCTAAAATATACAAAGAACTCTTAAAACTCAACAATTTTGTCAGTGATTAAAAAAAAAATGGGCCAAAGAATGGCCACCCCAACAGAGGAGACCTACAGATGGCAAATAAGCACATGAAAAGCTGCTCCAGGTCACCTGCCTCTAGGGAAATGCAGATTGAAACAATAATGAGACTCCACCCTAGAATGACTGAAATCCAGAACACTGACAACCAGCAAGGCAGGGAGGACATGAGCCACAGAAGCCCGGCTGGCTGCTGGCAGGGACTCAGAAGGGCGCCGCCAAGAGGCAGCCAAGGCAAACTACTCTTAGGTATAGTCCAGCCATTCTGCTCCTCACTATTTACCAAAGGAGATGAAAACTCACATCTACACAAAAACCTACACACAGATGTTTATAACAGCTTTATCCATAATTGCTGAAACGTGGGCGCGACCAAGATGTCCCTCAATAAGGAAATGGACAAACTGCGGAACAACCCAACAACGGATATTATTCAGTGGTAAAAAGCAATGCATCACGGGCCTCCCTAGTGGCCTAGGGGTTGAGTCTCAGCACTTTCACCGCTGAGGCCTGAGTTCGATCCACAGCCAGGGAGCTTCCCACATGGCGCAGCAGACCCCTCCTGTCTCATCTGCTGCTCCCCTCAGCAGTGTGTTTCAGTAGATCTGCCTGCTCTGCTCCCCACTCTGTCTCTGGGTGAACCCCAGTTCTTCTACACAAAGATAAATAAAATCTTTTTAAAAAGAAAGAAAAAAAGGAAAAGAAATGTGTCTGTCACGAAGCCGAGATGCCACGTCAGAGCCACACATGCGAGTTACTAAGTGACAGAAATCCATCTTGAAAGATTACATATTGCACGATTGCAACCCTATAACATTCTAGAAAAGACAAAACATTGGAGACAGTAAAAATTAGTGGTTGCCAGGGGCTCAGGCGAGAGAAAATTGAATAGGTGATGCACGGGAATTTTCAGGACATTGCGAGTACTCCGTAGGATACTACAATGACGTCATTATACATTTGTCCAAAGCCCTAGCATGCACAGCACAAAAACTGATCTCTTAATGTAAACCATGGACTTCAGTAAAAAGTAATGTCTCGATGTTGGTTCATCAAATAAAACAAATGTACCTTTTAAAACAACAGAAGAGGAAACGGAGGAGAAGGAGGGGTGTGGGAATTCTGCACTCCTGACTCAGATTTCTTATATACCTAAAACTGCACTAAAAATCAAAGTCTATTAATTTAAAAAAAAAAGGGGGGGGGACAAAAGGAAGAGCTTTGAGGAAGCCTGGTGAACCTCCCCCTCGCTGGAGTATTTCCACTTCTGAAAAGCAGGAAACTCTCCAGTGCTTAGAGATTTAGGCTCCTTCAGAAGCCTTCTGGCTGCCACTTCTCTGATGAGTTGATGTCCAAAAATTTCCCAGAGAGGCTGCTCGGGCAGTTCTTCAAGAAGCCGCTTGGCACCGGGCACGTGTCCCAGGGGCTGGAGACCTGCTTCAGCCGGGCCTGCCTCCTGCGCGTGCGCCTGCGGCTCCTGCCATTGTGGCGTCGCTCCCGTTCACAAAAAGGAAACCGCCTTGTGGCTCTGGAGAGAGCCCAGGCCCACCCGCCTGGCCCCCGCTCCAACAGGGAAGGGGCGCCACCTAGCCTTCGGCCCCCCACTGCCCCACCCATGCTTTCCCCGGGGCAGGAACCTGAAGGCCTCAGAAAGTGCCCGGCGGGGACTGAGAGAGGTGGTTGGTCAAGGGAGCCTCCTCCCGCGCCGGACACCAGCAGGACCGCGGAGGGCGTCGGGACCACGCAGGAGGGTCTCTGTCAGACACAGGGTACAGCTGCCCGAGGGAGACCGGTGCCACCAAAGCCGGGTCCGGGCAAGTCCCAGCTTCCGGCTGTCCTGGGCGAGGCCAAGCAGAGTCGAGGGCACACTGACTGGGAGGCCCTGTGAAATATTTCACACGTTTCCTTATGATTTTGCAGAAACCAGAAGAAACAGTAACTGCCAAAGCCAGGGGTCCTGCAAGTGTCCCTTATCTAGAGCCAAAAAAAATCGCAAAGATGACAGATGAAAAACGACAGGGAGCACCCAGAAGCCTGCGGCCCCCAGGCAGAGCCCACCACGAGGGCGCACTTGGGCACCGGGCTCCGAGACAGGCTGGTCCTCCCCCGCCTGGCCCAGAAGTGGCCATCCCAGCCCCGCCTGCCTAGCCGTAAAGTTCCTAGTCCAGAAAATTCAAACCAAACAATTCACAGAAAAGGAAAAAATATATATATCTTTTCCTTTTCATCTTCCAAGCCTTTCCATTTTGGTAAAGGTTTTATAAACATTCTTAGAAAGAGTATATTCTCTCTCCTCTGCCCACAGGTAACAAGGGATGGCAGATGTTTCAGAAACAGCACATTATAAAAAAAAAAAAAAATCCAATGTCACTAAAACCAGAATGGAAAATGTTTTATACATTAACAAACATTGTAATGAATTTGCACAACCTTAACCGACTGTATACCCAGCATAATGAAATGGTCTCCATCCTCTCAAAGAAAAAAATTACGTATGCTAACACATAGCTTTAGAAAAGCATTGTTCTTTAAAAAAAAAAAAAACCTGCATTTTTCCCAGCTACCATGTAATTTGTGAGATGCATTTTTAAATGATCTGCGACAGCACCGGCTTCATCAGTCAGATGATACCGATAGATAATTCACCAAACCATCACATGATCTTCCATCACTCTAAAAGACACGAATATATTGCCACAAGCTTTGGGAATAATGGGTGCACCTGTTTACGGTGTCACCTCTGTTTGCTAATTGTCTCCTTGAGCTACATTTTACTTCTAATGCATTTATTTTTGACAGGCAGTGTCTATTTAGAAATCACATTACTTCAAGTGCAATTGTTCTTTTGTCTATCAAGTAAATGAAGTGTTGTTATACAGATTTCAGGTTCTGATTAGTAAAGTATCAGAGCCCCAAAAAGGTCAATCAGTTATTTACCTGAGGTAACAGAAGGATGACAGACATCTTGAATATTCTCCAGCTCAAGCTATAGGCCATTTTATTATAATTACTCAACTCAGTCTAACTTAGCTATACATTCCCGGGCTGGCAGTGAGCAGCACCCTGGCAGGGTGTGGGGCTGGCCTCTCGCCGGGCAGCAGGTGGCCTGTTGTTTGAAGCCTTGGTGTGACCAGGTCAAGCGTGGAGTCCCTGGAAATGCCAGTGGCTGTAGCCAAGCGAGGGGTCTGGGGAGCGGTCTGTTGACCTGGACAAATCCTCCCATTAGAAGAGGCATTTTTAAATAATTTTTCAAATCATCTTACTCTTTCAGTCTGATTGGATGAGTTAGTTCAGATCAGGTATTTCCAACCCAAGCCAAAAATAGTAACACTGTGGAAAAACAAGCAGAGCTGTGGAGCCACGTACAGCCAGAGCTGCCTCGACGTCCTCTCCGTGGAGCCAGCTGCCTCCTCGGAAGACAGTGTGAAGCCCACCCAGAAGACAGTGGGGTGGGCCTCCTCACAGCAGGACGGATTGGGCCCACTCCCCATAGCACGCCAGGAGCCAGAGGCACGCGGAGGCACACAGGTTGAGCCACCAGAAGATGCTCGCATTCGAAGGAAGAACATAACCTTAGCACCGACTCATTTCCTGGTATTCAGATCCAAAGTCTAAATCTCAAGTACCCTCAAATTATTCCTATAGATCATTCATCCACCTGACTTACCGCCTCAAAAGCAACCCAAACCATGAATCACAGAGACAGTTCTATATTTAGGAGTCACTTGTCTCTTAAGTGGATCATCTACAATTTCTTTTTCATTCCTCTTGATCTCTCTAGCCATAAATTGCAGCATTCTCTCCGGGTTCTTGCCTAGGCCCACCCTCGCGCCACATCCAACGCCATTAAGTGGTCCCCGGGGCAGCTTCTGGCTGAGCACCGAGCTACTGACCACTGTCCCCACCAGGCCTCGAACACACGGGGCCCCCAGTGCCTCATAACCCCACACGTCCCTGCCCTGACCCCCACCGGTCCAGCCCGTGCACCCCATGCAGGCGGCCGGGCTTATGGAGCATCCCAGAGTCCACCGCACCACGCGACACACTTGCCAAGAGAGACACAGCCACGAAAAGCCAGCTTGCCTTAAGTCACATTCTAAATTGGCTCCCTGGAGCATTCTCTACCTTGTTCACTAAAGACTGTGAGTGCCGGCTCAGTGTTCAGCATGTGCTGTGTAACCTGAGCAGGGCTCGCATTGTATCACTAGTTGTTTTTCCAAAGTGTTTTCCCATCAGGACCGTAATTATATGCAAACTACTTGACTTAGAACCATACGCAAACGTATTTCAAATGTTCGCTAGGATTATCCCACCATCGAAAAGCAAGAAAAGGGGAAGATGGGAAGATGGGAAGACGCATGACTCCTCCCACGGGGACCCCAAGGTCAGGGAGTCTGGGGAGTCCTGACATGCCGAACCGCAGGCTCCCCCCAAGAAGCAAAACCTCCGCAACATTTTCTAGTGGAGCAACGAGGAATGTCCTCTTCATTCCGCAATTTATTTCAGCTCTAAGTACTCTAATCATGGGAAGTACTTTTTGCTTTTTAAACAGCCTGCTTGTTTTTACAGGTCAAGAGCATAAATAAAACAGTCAAGTTGGAAACTTGGAAAGCTCGTTTGCAGGAGAAGGAGGAAGTAGTTATAGATCGTCCATTTGCTCAGACACCAGGCAGCTCTCAGGAGGCAGCTTAGAGAGTGAAACCAGACCCCCAGGGCCAGCGATGACTGGGCAGTCGGGAACTGCCCTCCCTCTTCTGAGGTCCCCCTCCTGGGGGAAGGGGCGCTGTCAGAGCCCCCAGGGGCTAGACGCTAAGGTTGCAGTGCAGATGACCTCCAAGCCAAGGACAGCACCACAGGCCACACGGGCTGGTGAGCGGGAACCAGGTCGCCCTGAAGGAGCAAGTCTCCCAAGTGCTCACTGTGACATTTACTCCTGCCACCACTAAAGTGGCTCCTGATGAACGAAATTAAGTGCCTGCCAATTACAGTGCAGATCCAAACACTAGTAGATCATTTCTCAATGGCAAAGGATCACAGGAAAATGAGAAGCCTCGAAGCCAACATATTTAAGATGGTTACTATTTCACCAAAAATTTTTTTAAAAAAAGGAAAAATGGGAGGGAGGGAGAAGGAAAAAAATCACCGTCCATTTTTCCACATGAAAAATCACAGGTGTGCCTACGTCTGGGCGCAGACACACAACCAAATAAACCACATTCATCTGGGCCTCCCCGGTGGCGAAGTGGTTGGGCGCTGCGCTGTGGAGCTGTCGGCAGCGGCGACGCGAGTTCGACGCCCAGCCAGGGAGAATCCCACATGGTGCAGCAGACCTCTCCTGCCTCGCCCGCTGCTCCCCTCAGCAGTGTGTTTCTGATCTGCCTGTTCTGCTCCCCACTCTGTCTCTGGTGAACCCTCTCGCCGCCCCACACCTCTGGACT
>PVIJ01024374.1:0-12436 GCA_004024925.1 Scalopus aquaticus
GGGGGTGAGGGGTGGGGGGAGGGGAGGATAAGGGCACAAAATGGAAGAGAGGAGAATACAGGGGACCATGGAGATGGATCACGGGTGAATTGGTGGTGGGCTGCCCAAGGGGAATACAAAATGTAAAAGACATAAATAACAATAAAAAAAAATAAAGAATGGCATGTACAATTTTCAATGAGTATGACATGCTTTCTGTGGCTACAGAACAGAGAGAAACCAGTTGATACAAAACAGTTGAAGACAGCATCTGACCCACATTTGCAGTGTGTGCTCATACACAGTCTAAGTCTTCATATAATATGGGCACATTAGGAAGAGATGATGTGAATTAAACTACCAAGATCATACACTGGGTCAGTAGCCTGCCTCTAACAGCCTGCCTCTGGGAAGGTAGAGTTGGTCATGTGCTGCTCTGTTAGCTGGTTTAATATTCAGTATTTGGGCTTGTAAAAGTTAACAAATTTTTCTCATATTTTTTAACAAGTGAGAGGCCAATCTATATGTGCTTATGTATTATACTTTCCTACTGAAGTAAAACTGCATTATAACCTTACCTTTGTTTATGCGTGTGTGCACATTGTTACAAATCAACATCTGTATATGCTACATTAAGCTCACCACTAAGGATATGTGTATGTGTGTTCATCGTTGGTTAACGTATTTTTGATGTAGCTAATAGGATAAATGATAAGGTTTAGCACAATCATTTTATAAGGATGTTGGAATTAAAGTTTAAGCTTAAGAGGAGAAGAAAAGTTGTGAGATTTTTACTGGTTAAAAGAGAATTCGCTCACACGCTTATTTTCAAATGTATGATAGGTAGCCAATTATATTAAAGCTATTCGAAGCAAACAAAACTGTAGAGCTAAACTTAGAAATGTTTGTAGAATGCACGGATGCTGAGGTGCAGGAGGGAGGGTTTACTTCTGCACACTTACTCCTGGGGCTCTTAAAATTGGAAATGCCAGACTGGCATTGGTCTGCTGCCTATTTATGGACATAATCTAGTGCCTGGCACACGCTGATACAATTCATGGCTTAGTTCTAATGGCAATTATCTCGCAGATCCTCATTATATTTTGCTGTTGTGTATGAGCCACTTGGCATTTGGGAAGTAAGTAATAATTATGAGAGCTATAGAGAGGTCGCTTGTCTCAAACGTCTAAGGAAAAGAGACAGGCTCTCTTAGTTGATATTCCAAGAATAAAATCACCACCATCAATATGTTTGGATCATATATCTTATGACTTTGCTGTGTTTTCAGATACTGCTACTTAGCCAAGGCAGATGGTCTGTTTATTAAAAAGCAGTTTTTTGTTGTTGTTGTCTAAATTGTATGTTGTATCACCAGGGATTTTTTTTCTTCCCATGCAGAAAGGCCAGGGAATTTGTCTTATGTCCCTAAATATCAAAGGTGGTGATCTCATGACAGATTTAATTTTTTGACAATGCAAGCAAAAACAATGGAGACAAAACATCTGAAGCAGCAACATTTTCTCCAACATTCAACCATGAAATCTGACCTAAATATTCTACCTTAAAAAAATCTAAAAAGGCAGCAACATTCCAAGTAGGACTCTCTCTGCCTGGGGCTTTTTTAAGTTTTGAGGAAGAAGGGGACAAGAATAATGAAGAGTAATCAGATGCTTTTTGTATGACTTAATTAGTGTCCCTGCACTGAAGCAATCTTATTGATATTGCTAGTGTTTTCTGCTCTATGCTGTGAATTTTCAAAGCCCTGTCTCAACTCTATATTGACAACAAATTAAATTTGACTGATGTTGGACGTTTTTCTCATTGTGAGGTCTCTAAGGATATGGAAAGCTAGTCACGGGTCTATTTAGCCTCTCCAATCCTACCTGACTAGAATTTCACTTCTTAGAAAACTTGAACTCTAGCATTTACTGTAATTGCTACATAGTTTTCCCCAAAGCAAAATAATGGAGGCTCTTTCCTGCATCTGGCAAAGCACAAATAGCTATTATTTAATGGCACAAAACATGCTGAGCCTGAAGTGTTTCCTAATGTATTTCTCCAGCGGTTAGTAAGAAACAGAATAACTATCTATTTTAACCCAAGTATAGAGATAACAAGGATTTTAATTAGTGAGAGTATCATATCACAGGCTTCACTATGGTAATTGGATATAATGTAATTTGTAGAATCGAATGAAAAGTAATCATGTGATAACAAAGACAATAGGGTAGGGGGGTACAGAGAGCAGAGGCAGAGTCACGCTCAGCTGATGGCCTTTCTCAGCAAATTCATTAGTTGTGTAACTCCAGCCCACGGGAATGCAAGCTGATAGGACAATACCTGAGGACATTAATTATGTCTGGCAATATTTGGGTAGCTAATATTCTCTTATATTGCTAAATAATAGGATTTACTTAACTAATTAATTTTGGACTTTTCTACAAGGTAAAAAGATGATAATATTGCAAATTACAAATTTGTCCCAAATTGCTTTCACTTTTCTGAGTCATTTCAGTGTTAAAACCCCTGATTCACTGATAAATTTATAAATGTCTCCTCATTAAAAGGCATGGAAGTATGTATTTTCTAGCATATTCTGTGATATTTATTAGCACTCTCCTAGGGCTATTTTTTATTATAAACACACAACTAATTCAAGAAGATATTTCTCCAGTGGCACAAATTATACCATGCTTTGTATTATATAATAACTGATCTGGAATTTATATTTAATTTTTAAAATTGAATTAATGCTGGCTTACATTGTTTTGACGTATATCATTTTTAAAACTTGGATACCAGTAAAACATAATACAAGGTTGTTTTTAAAACAATCATGTTTTGAGAACCTTTGCAAGGAAAAACTATTCTTTCATATGTAAGAAGGTATCTACAGTAGGACAGTGGAGAAGACCTAACTGAAATCTGTAAAATGATGAAACTTATGTAGATAGCAAATATTTATCTAACAATATCAAACTATGATTTAACATTTTGCGCTTGAAGTCTTGTAGTTCTGAGATAAAGGAAAAGGATTACAGTGTTGGGTTTCTCAGACCTTATGAAGTACTACTATTAAAGTGATAAAATCAGTATATAAATTCATCATAGAAGAGTTAAAATAAACCTGGATATAGATATATAGAAATGGTTGCTGACATAAGTTAAAATGTATGATTTCTAACTTCAAGTTTTTCCATGCAGGAAACATCACATGTTCTTTGTACTTTTGGTCCCCTTGTAGGGGGGTGATTTGCCTCATGCAGGTGGTATTGCTTTGGTTTTTCTGTTATGCATTCCAAAGGTAGTGGAATAAAGTAAGGAGTGTTTAGTGGGTACTCAGTGTATATACCACATGCTCAAAAATATAATTTAATATCCACCAAGAGTCACATACTATACCATCATTCAGGTATATTAAACAATACCCAGTTAATTTTAATTTTGACCAATAGAGTGGTCAGTGAATGAACAATTTTCTCTTTCCATTTTTGTCAGAGATAAAATCTAGGCAGAATTACTGATGACTGTATGATAATATCTCCACTGCATATTCTACGCATTCAGTCAGTTGGTAAATGCATAGACTATACCTAATTAAAGACGCTATTGATCTAAGAGTAATATGTTTCCTGATTTGAAGCAATAAAACATTCAATAATAGAAGAATAGGCTATGTTGATGATGATGGAGTTGACAAATTTGGAAAAAGTCGAAGCAGATGACAAACAAGATTAGGAAGAAACAAAACAAAGTTCTATTGCAGATTGTGTTTGAGATATCAGTAAATGATTTAAATAAAAATAATGGAGAAAACTAGTGGGCCATTACAAAGATCAAAGGAAAACAATTTTTATTACTCTGCTTTATAGAATATAAACACCCTGTGGGTGGAGGGTTGTCTTTTCCCTAATTTAGTCCCATTAATCACATAACCAGGGGCAAGCTCTTAATGAGTATTATTTTAATTAGAAGTGAATTAGACTCAAGATGCTCATATTTCAATTCCCAAGATAAAAAAGCTGGCCATTAAAATGAAATATGCTTCTAAAACAATTTGTCCTTCATTTACTTTATGGGAGGAAATGCATAGGAAATTATCCATACATACTCATTTGGTATTAATCATAAAGAAATACCAAGATGTCAAACTCAAGAGCAAACAAAGTTGCTTTGGAGTTTTTCATCAGTTTCAGAATCAGTCAAAATTGGTGTGAAGGAATCTCAGGATATAAATATTTGAGATTAGTTTTAGGTTTATAGCAAATGAATACAAAGCATAAAATTCCCATAAAATATATTTTGTATGTTTCACTATCAGTTAAGAAATTACAGTGTCCTGGTTTTGGCTCGCAGGTGGGAGAGAGGTCATGGGTATAGCGTGGCACAGGGACACATGTACTTCTGTTTCACTGCAAGAACATGTTATGGACAGGTACTAGTATTCTAACTCGTTAAATGATTAAAAAAGAAAAATGAAATAGTTTATGCCAATAAAGTATCTTCCAACAAGCAGGAAAGTGAAAAGGGGCCAAACTGAGGATGACCAGGGTAGGGCTGGGGGGGAAGGCTCTGTCTGCAGATACTTCGGACCCCGGGCCATTGTGTGGCCAGGCTTCACGATGCCCAGGGAAGTGTTTCATGTGGCTGGATCTTGTAAAAGAACTGAAACCGAAGCGCAGAGACCAAGCATGTACAAGGGAAAAAAGAAGCAACAACAAAATTTGAAATGTCCAGTGCCAATCGAGAGCCATAGATGGTATTATGAGCCTGAATAACTTCCCTGAACTGCAAGAATAAGTGCAATGGCTTTTTATGGTGACTTCCCTGCAACTCCAAGGATTTTATTCGGGAAAGTAGAACAGTCATAGGGAAGAGTGGATGAGTGAGAAGAGAAGTTGGGGCTCAAAGAAGGAAGGAATCAGGACATGAAGTAGCTGTTTTGTATCCTGTCTCTTCCCTGCTCACAAAACTTCCATTGTCGCGTGATGTTTTCAAATGAAATAGAATTTCTCTATATGGTTACTGATGCTTTCAATGATTTAGTCCGAATAAACCTTCTAGGAAATATATCTTACTCTCCACTTAACTTGATTCCTCACTCAATTTACCTGCTCTGTTCAAGTCAAACTGGATTGTTTAAAATTCCTTAAACTACCTCTGTCTTTTCCCTTTCAATTGCTCTTCCTCCCATTTTTGTCTATAAAATAAACCTTCTCCATGAACAATCTCAAATACCATCTTGTCCTTGAAGCATCTTTCCCTAGCCTAAAATACTCTTATTTTAACTTTCTGTACAACCATTTTGTGCCTTTCTTAAAGTACTCATCTAAGGTGGCCTTCTATTTTCATCATCTGTGTATGTCTTTTTCCTCTCCACCAACATTACAATTTTCTTGACAGACAGAGATATGCTTTCTTTTGAATCCTGTACCCATGTTTAAAACAATGACTTGTCAATGACTGGTCACCGAATACAGGCTACTCACACTATCTCAGGCTACTTTTCAATCTGTGAAAAGATTAGAATATTTTAATGTGTTACTTCTTTGAAAAATGGTTCTCAAATTCAGTGTTTCTAAAAATACCAAAGAGTTAATTAACATCCAGACCTCTTGGCTCTTCACCTTAAAATTTAGACATAGTAGATCCAGTGTGGGGCCTAGGAATATGAATGTAGGATGGACTTGCATTGGACTGCATTAAAAACGCTGTTCCTTGACTAACTGGCCTACTTGACTTTCAAAGACTTTTACTCCTCTCCCTCTGGATTTTTAAAATTGGTTACCCAAAGATTCCAGTTCCTATTTCTCTTGCATCTACATCTACATGGAGCCATGTAACTACTACTCAACAATGACATAAGAGTGATTTGCCTTGTGTCATTTCTAAGCCAGAGTTAAGAAATGACATATGATGAAGGCAATAGAATTGCAAGATGGAAAAAGCATGGTTTCCAATATGCAAGCTACTTAGAACAGGAAAGTAGTTCTCTGCCAATCAGGAAAATGTTTGGGACTTTATATGAATGAGAAATGAACTTATATCAGCTCAACCATTATATAAGGGGATTTTTAAATAATGGTAAATAACATTACCCTAAATGATATATTCAATATTTGAAAACTAAAAGGGAAGTATTTCAAACAAGGAGGTTAAAACATTCATGGTTGTGTTCTCTTGGGTAGAACAATACTTAAAATCCAAATTGTGAATACTTAGGGAAAATCTGCAAAAGGGGACATACCTCCTTGAATTTTCATGCTAATAACTTTTAATAAAGACATACCAGGTTGTTTGAAAAATTCGTAATATTTTACTTATAGAACTATCATTGCTTACCCTCTGTATATTAATTTATAGATAATAATTTATAGAAAGTTGTTTTAGAAGCTCATGATTATAATTTATAAATCATGAACTGAAAACAATTTCCTAAAAATAAAGTTTACTTTCTCAAAGTTAAAAAAAAAAAAAACAAACAACGAAGGAGGTTACATTCTGATATAAACCTGTTGTAATGGAGAGCACCCTACTCCACACGGTAAAAGAAACTGCCTTTTCTGAAATCATGTTTAACTTCCTAAGTTTATTAGTTGTTTCCACAAGCCAAGACATTTAAAAAATTGTGACAGCAGACTTTTCAAAATACTGTGCTAATTTGAGTCTCCTCTCTGCCTCAAGCTCATGGAGCATTTCACGGTACAGTCATAACAAACAAGAGACCGTGGATTCCCCATACCCGTATCATGCACTATTGGATCAAACATTGTTTATAATATTATTGGATTCTACAGGAGCTATTATTACTCCCCGTTGTCAGAAAAGTGTTGAATTTCCCCATGCAGAAATAAGTCTTGTAGCTCTTCATTTGCATTTCAGAAGTCTCATTTCCAGGCATTTACTCTTTGTAAGTAAACGGATGGATTTTAAATATTAAAAACCCATTTGGTATGACTGAAGACGTAACTGCCTACATTCCCCCATTACAGAATCTTTGGGTGTGAAATTGAAAAGTAAATTATACTGTGTTCAGTCTGAACAGAGTTCATTTAGAGCTTTGTCTTTGTTAAATTGAGAGGAGATTTATTTGTGGACAAAGACTATAAAAGAAACTAATGGTGGGTTGGAAACTGGCCCCAGTATGGGAAGAGGTGACTGCAGGTGAGGTGTGGTTCGGATACACCTGAGGTAATGCCTTCGTTTCACTCCCCAACGGATACACCATAATGAAGTGGTCAAAAAGGGGGAGAAAGAGTGAGATTTGTTCTCACAGGGCCCCTCAGATTTGCTTGTCCATCTGCAGACTATCTGCTAATGTTTTGCCCTATGCCATTTCACCAGAAGTTTGTTCAGAAGCTTTTGATAGGAAGTCAGCCAATACTGATAGTCTATCACCTGATCATAAAACAGCATATAGACAAGTGGGTCATAATATCTTCCTCATAAGCCAACTATTATGTCACAAAATGGAGGTGAATAGTTTGAGGTAAAGGAGAATAAGCAGCAGGAGTTGAGACAGGTTTTAAACAAAATATCTGTTTTGTGCAAAGACGCATTAATAAGTGATAGGGAGAACAGGTGCCCGGGCCCCCTGGGTCCCCTTCCTCCACTGCTATTTGGCTTAGAAGGACAGATTTGATTGCTCTTTGTCTGTAGACATTTCATCTAGAATTACACAGGCTAAAAAATGGGTCCATTATGCGCATTCTCAGACGTAGTAAATTTTCCAAAGGAGACAGTACAATTAGAGAGAGAGGGAGAGAGGGAGAGAGGGAGACCACGAGAGGGCGTCAGTACAAGTGCACACACACAGAGAAAGTCAATCAGAGTTAATAAAATAGAACAGGAAACATAATGCTGCACTAAGACATTCATTTAAATTGATGTGCAATTATTTGGAAAAGCAGTAGAGAGATTAGGAAAATATTCTGTGGGTTGCAAACCACCAGGATCAAGAGTGGTGTGCATTGGACTTTTAAGAGTATGGAGTTTAGATTCCTGAATAAACAGCTACTTTTCTGTGATGTCCAGCATGGCTCCTTCTGGGACGGAAAGTACGACTATGATTTTAGACCCTTTGGTGCGTGATCCTGTTATTTAACCACCCAGAGCCTGAGCGCCCAGGTCTATAAAGATGCTCACTTTCCTTTTAAAAAAGGGAGTGTTGTGTAGTCGTCATATCTGACAGGCACTGGGAGCTCAGTTAAAATCCTCTAATGCTTTCCGTCTGATGTGAGCAAATACCAAGAAAGCATTCTCAAAAAAATAATAATAATAATTTGAAGCTCTAAGTTCTTCAACTTTTAAGAATTGGAAAAGTTTGCATATATTTGCAAATGAAAATATCTCTTCCCAATATCTCTTTTACTTTTCTGATATCAAGAAATCAAATAGTATTAGCTTGTCTGGCCTTGACTATTGGAAGAAAATAACCACTTTTCCTCAGGTTAGAACTTGGCTATTAAATAATATATGCCTAACTATATAAGGCAAGTATAAGATGATTTCCCTAATTTCCCAAAGTTTCCTTAAAATAGGTCAGATAGAAATGACAACTTTTGGGCCTCCCGGGTGGCGCAGTGGTTGAGCGCTGCGCTGTGGAGCTGTCTGCAGCGTAGTGGTTGAGCGCTGCGCTGTGGAGCTGTCTGCAGCGCGCGATGCGAGTTTGATGCCCAGCGGGGGAGAATCCCACATGGTGCGGCAGACCTCTCCTGCCTCGCCCACTGCTCCCCTCAGCAGTGTATTTCTGATCTGCCTGCTCTGCTCCCCGCTCTGTCTCTGGTGAGCCCTCTCGCCACCCCACACCTCTGGCCTGTACCCCAGCTTGTATGTATAAATAAATAAATCTTTAAAAAAAAAAGAAATGACAACTTTTGCAAATGAGATAAAATAGTTGAATGTCTAGAAATTATCTTTAGTAAGTTACATATGACATTTTAAGCCATGGACATAAAATATTATATTTGCTTAGAAATACTGCTTTTCCACTTTCATATTTCTATAAAAACATTTTAACTCCTCTACACCTTTACATCACCATCTTCATTACAACTAGAGCTATTTCTAGAGTTATCTAATAGTTTTCCAGAATTGGGCGTCAAAAATCTGTTTCAAAAGCAGCACTTTAAGCATTCACATCTGAAGGCATCACTGGAAGTACTTCCACCCTATAGGAGGGTGATCTTTTCCATTTTTTCTGTATCACTTACACATCATAACCACTTGCACTGGTTTCTAGAGTATCTCTGAGAAGCCCATTACAAAGACATCCTGTATAAAGACTTTGCCTAAGTTTTAATAAACTATCAGGTGACCGCTCTTAGGTGTCCAGAAGTAACCATGATTCCAAGGTCTTTTTAATGTATCTTTGTCATGAGATATTTTGTTTTATATACGGAGACAACTGAAAGAGAATTCTATATTATGATACCGTTGGTGAAAACTAGAATAAAATGCACATCAATGTCCTTTTTAAACAGTGGAAAGGAGCAAATACTTTACATTTGTACATGTAGGGCACCATGGTGCTTTAAAAATTGTCCTTCCTCCCATAAAAATTTTTGCTATGCTAGGCTGCTTTCATTGCTAAAGTCTCAATATCAATTCTATCTTTAGTTCCTTATTCACTTATATACTCAGGAATTAGTTTTTGAGGACCTACTAAGTGTGCAATCACTAAAATCGCACATAACTCATGATCTGCAAGGAAAGAGAGAACTGGATTGTTATAATCTCAGAATATAAATGCCATAGCAAGTCACTGAGTTGGGGTAATTGGGAATAAAATACAGTTCAAATGTGCACACAGGCATGCATGAACATGCACACACAGGCACAGTTTTGCACGTGCACATACACTGCTCTGAGTGGTGAGATTGATGGTGTTACATAAAAGTTTCTTCAAGGAGGCGCACTAGAGCTTGAATGTAGATAAGAAATGGTGAGCTGGAGCAAAGCAAGCGTGGAGGATACTGAGTCAAGGTGAAGGCTATTTAGAAATGCAAGTGAGAGCCTCCCTGGTGGCGCAGCGGTTGAGGGCTGTGCTGTGGAGCTGTTGGCAGTTGCGATGCGAGTTCGACACCCAGCCGGGAAAAATCCCACATGGTGTGGCAGACCTCTCCTGCCTCGCCCGCTGCTCCCCTCAGCGGTGTATTTCTGATCTGCCTGTTCTGCTACCCCGCTCTGTCTCTGGTGAACCCTCTCGCCGCCCCACGCCTCTGGCCTGTACCCCAGGTTGTATGTATAAATAAATAAATCTTTAAAAAAAAAGAAATGCAAGTGACATATTAGATTGAGTGTAGAGTGCATAGTAGGTGGCAATGAGAGATTAACTTGGAAAGGTTGATGAGAGACACAAGGAGGAAAGTCTTGCTTATGTGTCTAAGGAATTTTGATTACATTCTGCAGGGAAGGTGAGTCATCACATTTTGTGATACAACAAGGAGTGACATGAACAGATTTATGTTGAATAAAGTTCGCTTTGGCAATATTCTGAAGAAAGAATGGGAAGGGAATGAAACTGGAGACGATGAGATCATCTATGACAGGAGGGATGTAATATGACTTGCAGTAAGCGCGATCTTGTCCATTTGATTATCCTTTGTAGAAACGTCAAAACAGGTTATCTTTTATCTGTCATTTCCTATCTAGCCTCCGTAAAACTCAGAGCAAGGTCCAGAAGTTGGAGGGTCCCTTCATGTCTGTTAGTAATCTTTTTTATGAGAACAAGGACTGTAGAGCTTTTCCACCCACTTTTTTAGAAAACACACTTCCATAGATGCAATATAACACATTCTTCACATTTTTTCTTTCATATTCTTTTCCTTATTTTTTTAAGTCTATGGATGTTTCAAAAACATTATAAGAAATAACCTTGGAGTTTATAAAAATTAATAAACTTCTCTGCTGTGCCTTACATTGTAAGTGACTGTTAATTTCCTTCCAAAATACTGTGAGATAATTTATGTGAAAGCAGCCATGACCGTACAAGGGGGGGAAAAGGGTCACTTTGATAAATGGTGCTGGGAAAACTGGAAAGAAGTTGGATCACTCTCTAACTCCACACACACAAATGAATTCCAAGTGAAGTAAAGGCTTAGCTATAAGATCTGCAACAAAATACACAGAAAATATTGGCGATATGTCCCATGAAATCAGTGATAGACATTTTGAAGACTCAAACCATATGATAAGAGAAAAACAAAAACAAGCAATTAGGATTACCTCGAAATAACTTTTACTCAGTGAAGAAAACATAAGGTTAAAAAGACTTCCTATTGAATGGAAGAAAATACTTACATATTACATAACTGACAAGGGGATCAATAGCCATAAAACGTACAGAATTTAATAACAAAATACCAACAAACCAGTTAAATGGACAGCAGAGATGAACAGACAATTCACCAAAGAGGATATCCAGAAGGTTGTTACACAGCAAAGTGTTCATTACTGCACCCAGTAAGAGAGATGCAAGTTAAAAGCACTGTTGGTGGGAAAGAGTACACTGGTGTCGCCAAATGGAATGTGATCTGGATTTATCTTCAAAAGCTAAAAATAGAAACACTTGTGACCCAGTAATCCCACTCTTGAGCATCTATAAAAAGAACATGAAATCAGCAACTCAAAAACATCTATACATTCAACAGTGTTTACTGCAGAGCTATTTACAACAGCTAGGATACAGGAGCAATCTAAATGCCCATCTATATAAGATTTGATCAAGAAATTGTGGAATATTCACAATATGGACTACTACCCAGCCATAAAGAAAGATGAAATGCTGCCATTTACAGCAAGATGGAAGGATGTTAAGGGAATTAGATGTAGTAAAGGAAGTAAGAATGGCAAAGAAAAATACTGGACATTTATATAGTGGATTATTTGACAAAGTAAAATACTTATAAAACTATCTGACTTTTAAAGTGGGGATTCTGAGGTT
Source organism: Scalopus aquaticus (assembly GCA_004024925.1). Classification (NCBI taxonomy): domain Eukaryota; kingdom Metazoa; phylum Chordata; class Mammalia; order Eulipotyphla; family Talpidae; genus Scalopus; species Scalopus aquaticus. The sequence continues at coordinate 11,924 of PVIJ01024374.1, forward strand.
AAAAGAGAGGAAAGAGAGAAGGGATCAGGGGATATAAGGGATAATGGGTGGTAAGAAAACACTACACTCACCACTACCACACCTTTATATACATGTGCATTAAACTGTAGGGCGTTCGGAATCACAGTATCATTTAAGCCATACAGTTGCCTGTTTCATTCTAGATGAATGGAATAGAAACGAAATTCACAGAGTCCATTAGTAAAGGTTTTGAGACTATGTAAAAAAAAAACTATATAAGTGTAGAAAAACTATATATTTATTTTCTTACTTTTGAGGAGGTTTTTTTTTTTCCTTTTAAATTATATATGACAGGGCCTCCCTGGTGGCGCAGCGGTTAAGTGCTGTGCTGTGGAGCTGTTGGCAGCGGCGACGCAAGTTCGACGCCCAGCCAGGGAGGATCCCACATGGTGTGGCAGACCTCTCCTGCCTCGCCCGCTGCTCCCCTCAGCAGTGTGTTTCTGATCTGCCTGTTCTGCTCCCCACTCTGTCTCTGGTGAACCCTCTCACCGC
>PVIJ01024375.1:0-12407 GCA_004024925.1 Scalopus aquaticus
TTTTTTTTTTCAAGATTTATTTATTTATACATACATGCTGGGGTACAGGCCAGGGTGTGGGGCGGCAAGAGGGTTCACCAGAGACAGAGTGGGGAGCGAAACAGGCAGATCGAGGGAAATACACTGCTGAGGGGAGCAGCGGGTGAGGCAGGAGAGGTCTGCCGCACCTTGTGGGATTCACCCCGGCCGGGCGTTGAGCTTGCATCACCGCTGCTGACAGCTCCACAGTGCAGCGCTTAGCTGCTGCGCCACCAGAGAGGCCCCTATTCTTGGGTTCTTTATTTGCAGATTTATCTATTCATTAAAATTTATTTGTAACCCACAAATCAGTAGTTTTACTTGCAGTCACTCATGGACGTGTTCAGAGTGGCTAAATCTGGAAAATTTTGAGCTTCTCAAAGTATCACTGAGATGCTTTTCTTCTCTCATCTCTCATATTGTCAGTAAGTGTACTTTTCATGCTCTATTTAGTGCCTTGTGCCTTTCTTTGACTTTCGTGCTTGTTGATTATTACATCGTTTAAATGGACTCCAGTTGCAGTGTAAAGTGCTTGGAGTGTTCCTTATTAGGCTCAAAAAAGTTGTGATGTGCCCTGTGGAGAAAATACATGTGTTAATAAGCTTGTGTGTAGTAATGAAGTATGTTACTATTGACCATAGGTTCGGTGTGAATGAATCAAAAATACACAATAAGTTAGGGATTTTGAAACAAACACACATAAAAGACAGTGATATATTGGTCAGTTGTTGAAAAGATTGTGACCAGAGGCTTGCAAAAACCTAGCCTTCTATTTCTTCTAGGAACAGTGGTTATTATTTGCTAATTCAGTGTTGGTGGCCTTTTTATCGAACATTAATTATCGCACATAACAAGAATTTACTATCTGCTGTTTTTGTATTTTCAGGGCCCAGAAAATGGTCAACCTCAATATATGTTTATTTAATGGAATAGTCAGTAGCTACTAAAAATTTGCAAGTCAATACAATTTGGGAATGTGGTACAAGGTGGAGAGATGAGTTCTGTTAGGTCTTAGCTTAGGGCTCTGTCTGTTGGTCAGGGCGCTCACCAAGTGTTGGGGAGATCCCGCACAACAAGACAGGTGAATCCTTTCCAGAAAGGCAAAAAACCAATTGTGAACACAGTGAGGTCCATGTGGAGTGAGGTAGAAAGGACTCCGGTATGAAGGGTAGGGCTCCTAACCAGCCTCTGCCACTATTTAAATGTGTAACTTGGGTAAAATAATGTTACTTCTCTCAATTTAAATTTTCTTATATGCAAAATGAGGCAACTGGGCTAGGTTGCCATTTAAAGCTCAATAAACTTAGAATGTGAAAAGAGGGAGCTGGCACTTCCTGGGATGCAGCAAAACTTAAACGTTATTATCATATTCTTTCTATGATGCCCAAATGTGGAAATAACAGCCACAGATGTTTCACCACATAAATTCTACCCTCAACTGAATGCCACCTTGTTCAGACAATTTCATCAACAATTCTGCAGAACATTTGTTCCAATCTTACTTTTTGACACAAGAAAGGACCTCTTCTGCAGACCTCTTGGCAAGATCTGCATGGTGCCTTGAGTCACAGTTAGCTTGAAGCCTGTAGTTCAGGTCAAATGAAATACTTTCAAAGCTCAATATATATTCCCAAAACAGCAATAAATCACTCAGAAAGTTATGTGCTCATTTGCACATGGTTTCAAATTACTGATTTAGCCAGCTGAGGGCACACATTATGGTATTTCAGCATATGATTTTTTTATTTCTGGTGTTCTGATCATCCAGTAATTAGTGGATACAGATGAAATTACAAGCTGCTGCCATTGCCTCAGATGGTCAGGTTTTCAGGATGCCAACTCCCAGATCCTCTGGAGTTGACATAAATATTATGGAAGCAAAAAATTATAGTCATTTGCAGGGAAATCATGTGTTTAATTGCCAAGTGAAGCAGAGGAAAAATAGCAGAAGCACACATCATGTATCAGTTAATGTGAGCGCATTATTGCATGTTGCAAAGGGGTCTAAAAGGACTTTTCAATAGCAAAATGAAAACAAAACTATTCTAAAAAATGCCATCTGTGAAGCCTCCAGATATGTCTGACTGGCTCATTTCCTTTCAAAAATAGTCCCTGCATTCCAAAAGCTGTTAATAATGAATGGAAATAACCATGGAGTAAAAATGGACCCCGGCTGATGGAGTGGGCCTTAATGTAAGGAGATGCTGTTAAAATAAACATGGAGAGAAATATTCCACAGACGCATTTTGTGCACGTATTTCAATGTTTGCTGCAGATGGCACTTTAACACAACAGAAGACTTCTTTGATCCTACAAGTACAAGCAGATTATTTTGATCATTTCAAACTTAAATTTACTTAGAAAATTATCTCTAAACAAATGTCATTTGTTGAAAAGTATTTATTTTTTCCTATTTTCCTTTCTTTGTTACTTGGTAGAATTTTTATCATAGGAAATGTAATTGATAACCTTACAGGCTTTTATAGGAAGCCAAAAATTAATGTGGAAATACTGTTATTATATTTCTGTACTGGGCAGGCAATAATCACCACAGGAAACTCTAACCTAATAATATTTCACATGTTTTCTTCCTCTTTTATAATTGAAAAAATACATGTAAAATCAGAGACTTCATCTATTAGTCTAAAAGTCAAGATGCAGCGCTCCGCTCTTATGCGGCCCGCAATATTCATCAGAGACCTCCAGGGAGTGGTGGGGTGGGGGAGTAGTCTCCCCTTTTCCGACCTGTCTGCTAATTGGGGCACTTTTTTTTTTTTTTGGTCATATCTTGACAGAAAAATAGAATAAAAAATAAAATAAATAAATAAAGAAAAAAAAAAGAAAAAAAAAAGTCAAGATGAAGCGCTCATGGATTTTATCACTGGTAAGTAATCAATACAGTATAGTGGTCAAGGCCACAAACTCTGGAGTCAAATTCTCTAATTTTAATGTCAGTTTTGCCACTCTGGAGTCAAATTCTTTAATTTTAATATCAGTTTTGCCACTTAGTAATATGTGACCTTAGGCAAGTTTTATTTATGGACATCTCAGTATCCTCACCTGTACAATAGAAATAATACTGGTAGCCACTTCATAAGTTTTATGGGAATTATCAATACATGAGGCCATGTGTATGAAGTTGGTCTGATTCTTGGCATAAATCAAGAAATGTCACTTCTCACTATTAAGAAGTAGCAACTCTAATAAAAGACAAGTAAATGACAGAAATATGGATGAAGTCTATAAATATATAATTTACAGTGGAATTCAGGCGGAGGGAAACTCAAAGATGCTGAGGCCCTAGGGAAAGCTCCACAGGTGGATCTTTGCAGATGGGTCAGTTTTAAACAGGTCAGTAAGGAAGGACACACAAGCCATGCGAAGGAGCAGGAGGGAAGGAGCCAAGTGGGACTAACAGAAGGGTGGTCTCCATGCGAGGAGATGGGCTCAACTTGACTGAAAGCTATATGTTGGGGTGGGGGGAGTCTCATGAGAAGCACAACTGAACAGATGAGATGGAACCACTGGGTTTTGAAAGCCACACAGCAAGGGTTGGAATTCAATCCATTGGAAAACTGTTAATGAAGGATGGACTGTGAAGAAGATGGTATGTGGTGAAGTTTGATTAGGAATCAACATATTAACTGAATAAGGGGTAGAGAGACTGTTTGCACAGGAAGACTCTGGGGGCTGCTGCAGGAAACCCCGAGTAAGGTGAAATCTCGAGCAGGACACAGGCTGGTGTAATGGCAGGAAGGAGATCATTTTATGGACCTGGAAAACTGACTAGATTTAAAGCATGAAAATTCTCATCAGTGTTCCAGGAATTTGGGACATTATTTTGGTATGAAAATATTATTCTATTTTAAAATATGAGGCAGCTATTTAGAGTGATTAAAAAAAAAAGGACTCCAAAGCCAAATTGCTCGGGTATATATTTGGACTCCATCATTTCCTAGTTATGTGGCCTCGACCAACTGCCCAACCAACCTGTCTTTCAAAAATCGTGTCTTATCTGTAAAATTGGGGAAAATATCTTCTAGAATTATTCTGAGGATTAAATGAGCTAATGTTTGTAAAGTACTGAGAACATTTGTCTGGGACTTAGTATATACTATTAACATATTTTTAAAATAAATGTAAATCATTAACTTTCCTTTCCTAGGTTTGGGATACCAGTGTCTTTTCTTTCAACGTAATAAATGGTGCAGGAAGGCTTCCGCTGTGGAAGGATGTTGGTCTATAGGCACTATAGGGTAAGGGATGGCTTTGTGGTATCTGTTTTGGATCTAGGGCCTCGAAGCTTCTAGGACCTTTAATCCAAATACCTGAACCTCTTATGTCCTAGACTTTCATCTCTCCTCACTTAGTCCCTTAGAGGAAGCTCTTTTTGTGTGGTTGACTTGGATTTTATGGCAAGTGCACTAACCAGGAAAATGTGTGCAGTTCCACCTGCTGAGACAGACGGCATCTCTGGTCAGTGGGGACTGGGAGGTGTAGGGGATCCCAGCTTGGCTCAGGTGTGAACTTTGGGTGAGGCACACTGCTCACAGAAGGGAAGGCATGACTCAAGGTGATTCAAAACTGTGCCTGGGGAGGAACACTTTCACTCTAATTTTAATTGTACTAATTTTCACACATTTAAACTGAATCATTATTATCAAAAACCAGAGAGAAAAAAACTTCATTACACTTCCTGGCCTCATGGATGTCAGGTGTTTAAACTTGCTTTGCATCGTTGTTTAGTTTATTTAGCTTACTAATTTTTTTTTTAGCTGAGATAATGGTGAAAAAATTAAAAATAGTTTACTACCATTCCTTTTCTTGAATAACTCAAGTCTTATATAGAAAGAGACATGGGAAGATAGAGGCAATCACAAATCACTGACATGAGAATGATTTAGAAACCAGGCTGAGGGCAATGGCGCAAGCAGACTGACAGCAGGGAAGCTCGCCAGAGGCCAGGTGGGGAGGCCACAGCTTAGGAGTGGCAGTCACGCTGGGTTTTGAAAGGACTTTTCCAGGAGGATAATGGGCTCAATTACTCTCTGGTTTGTGTGACCCTGAACAAATTTCTTAAGTTTCAGAAACTCCGTTTCCTTATGTATGAAACGGGGTTGGTGGTTTTGCCTACTTGTAAATGCAGTTGTGACAATTAAATGATAAATCCTTATAAAGTACTTAACACAGGCCTAGTACAGAATAAAGCTCAGAGGATACTTGATAAATGCAAGAATGAATGAGTGAATAAATGAAGTCACAGAGATGCATGCTCACAAAAGGTCATGGCAAAGCTGGCAATACAGTCACTCCCTACATCTTGTCTTGTTAATTGACTCTTAGACAGTACTCTTAAATTAAAAATATAAATTATGAAGGATCCTTGACATCCTTTCACCTGGAGGTAAAAATTAAGGAATGCTAAGTTTTTTTGTCCCTAGTTCCAATCTTTTCAAAATTTATGACTAAAATTGGGATTTTGCCTTTATCAGTTCTGGTATGGATTTGGATGCTGTCATCGGTGAGTCTCAGTTCTAGAAGATGTGTGAACTGTGGCATTCCTTCTGGTAGCTTTAAAGACAAGGAGCTATTGAGGAGGGAGTTACTCACCAAGAGAGAATAACTGTGAATAAGTTATCCTCAGAGGTTCTGCTAAAAAAAGGCTCATGAGTGACCCAGCCTTTGTAGTGGAGACCTAGCCCTCTTAGTGGTGGGTTGGATTGTTGGTGCTCAAGTTCCAAACCTGCAACTTAATTGCTGTGTGCCTTAGGTAAATTACTGAACCTCTCTAAACTATTTTCTTCTCTTTTTACCTATAAAATGTGTTGCGGGCACATGGATATTTTCTAAGTGTTTATTCAATAAATACTTACTGAGGGTTCACCCATGCCAGGTACTAGAGATAAAGTGATGATAAGAACTGTGTAGGCCCCATCCTTGTGGAAATTTAAGTTCTAAAGGGACAATAGATATTAAACCAATAATCACAAAATGAATATAAAATTACCGACTATGATAAGTACTAAAAAAGAACACAGTATTGGGGAAATTATAAAAATAGTAAAACTGATTTAAACTGGACAGTGGGGTTTAAACTGAGACCTGAAGGATGGTGCATAGTTTTCTATGGTTGTTATAAAAATAGAAAAATATTAATGTCTTAAAACAACACGGATTTACTCTCTTACTGTTTTTAAAGTCAGTAACTGAAGGTGAGGTTCAACCAATTGGTAGAAACTCATTGGTAGAAACTCAAGCATCGGCCATGCTATGTTCTTTCTGGGAACCACAGGGGAGGACCCTCTTGATTTGTCAGATCCTGGAGTCTTGTTAAAGATTTGAGATTTTTCCTACACACATTGAGAATCCTTTAGAGTACTGAGTGACACATACCTATTGCATGTTTAGCATTTAATGATCAGTCATTCTCTATTCTTGGAGGAGGGAAGACTGGAGAGGCTAAGGGCATGACTACTCTAGTTAATTCCCAGAGGAAGCAATTTGGGAGAATCTTTTTTTTTTTAAATATATATTTTTATTGTTATTTATGTCTTTTACATTTTGTATTCCCCTTGGGTAGCCCACCACCAATTCACCCGTGATCCATCTCCATGGTCCCTTGTGTTCTTTTCTATTCCATTTTGTGCCCTTTTCCTTCCCTCCCTCCGCCTCCCTCCTCCCCCCCACCCCCAGGACCCAGAGATCAGTAGGACTTCTTGTCTGTCTAGTTTTTCTTCACACCCAGGTTTTTCTCTGACACTTCCCCAGTAGCACACATTACTTTCCCCCACTTTATTTCTCTCTCAAAGGCTCTTTTTTGATGACTGTCTTCACTAACTCTTCCCAACCTCCAGTTTCCTGTAAGATCTGGTCCAATATTCACACCTCTAAAAAACTTTCAGTGACTTGCTTTATTCTTCACCAGTCACTGCCTTTGTGTTATGCATAATTTGAACTGGATCATTCTCTGCATGTTTACTGTCAGCTCTGCCACATTAATCCCACTTGAATGTACTTGAATGCCCTCATAACAGCTTCTATGCCATCCAAATTCCAGAGTCACCATGACTGAGATAGATTAAGTTGACCAGGTAATAAAAACACTGAGGTTCTGGGGCTTTGTATCATCTTCTGTAACCTGATATCTAATGTTGTAGCCTCTAACTGAGATAAAATGTTCCACTGCTGACTACTTGGAGCCCTTTTTGGTCTGAATATGCTAGGTTTTGCTGCAGTAACAAACAGCATGAGTATTGCAATGTCTTTTGACAACAGAAGTTTATTTCTTGCTTACACTTAACTATTACTGGTCTCTTATTGCATCTGTTCCATTTACCATTGCCCTTATTCTGGGACTTAGGCTAATGGCATTTGATCTCTTTGTGGAGCATTGCCATTGACCATGGCTTGTGACTTAGCATAAATACTCCTGCCTCAAAGTAATATACATCTTTTCCACTGACAACTCTGAAACTGAAACACATCTATCAAGAATGCTGCAAAGAAACACAGGAAGACATGTGCAAGTCTGTCATGTATTGCAAGACTTAGAGCTAGAACATTTGACAAACAGCAAGAATGACTAATAATTTCATGTGGTCTGGGGTGGTGGTGGGGAGGTCAGTACTCATCCCAGACCACAGGATATTTCAGATCTGGTAATCAGATCATGACACTGGCATTTACAAGCCCAAGTTCTCTATGACATTTCCTGGAGGACTGAGATTCCTTTTGGTGTCTCCTCTTAGATACTGTTGTAGTAACTAGCTTGCTTCCCTTGGTTGTCTAGTAGGGCTGGATACTTGCCTTCTTTTATTTTAGTCCCCATCCATAAGGACTAGAGTCTCATCTCTTCAGGTACTAGAGCCCTGCTACCTGTAGGCAAGTCATGGCTTAAATGGCTACAAATCCTTGAACTTCTGGTCATTCTCCAAATACATGCATCTCCTGGGAAACCTTGATGTTTTTTGTTTGGATTCTTTCATGCTAATCATTTGCCTGAATGTTGGCAGAGATTCAGTTTACAAAGCTGGTAAATCTTGCTTCTCCCCTGGAATTTCTAAGCTTATGATATAATTTGGGTCTAAATCCCAGCATCTTCTCCATAGTAGGCGAATTGGCTCAAGATATTAGCACCACTCCTTTTTTTGACTGCCAATAGACATCCATGCTGCCCTGATATATCCCAAACGTATCACCAGAATCTCTTTTTTCCCCCATACATTAAAGATTAAGCTTTTAAATATCTTTCTCTTTCCTGTACTTCCTAATTTTTATCAGCATCTAATGTGACACAGTGAATATGTTATTTATTTAATGTAGTATTTAGTCAGGAGCCATAAATTGATCTTGGGACTCATGGAGTATCACTAAATCCTTTGTGATTTAGTGGAGTAATGGTACTTAATTCAGGAAGGTATTAGGAGGATAAGATATGATCAGTGTGGTATGCACTCCCTTCCACAAATAATGTCAATGATATTAATGACAAGGTGCAGCTGAGTCAGAAGCCATCCAGGTGTAGAGCAGCTCCCAGTTAGTATGCTCAGTTTCGTTCTTCAATAATGGAAGACCTTTCTTTTCCTGCTTCTAACCCACATCTGAACTGCCCTCTTAAAGCCTTCTGACTTGAAGGAAAAATAATCTCTTAATTTTCTTTAATTTACTGGGTTTTATTGGAAAGGGAAAAGAGGTGGGTTTTTGAACAAACTTGCTGATAGTTCTAGTTTTTTCACTCCCCCTCCCTTTATCAGTTCTTTTTATTACATAGTCATTTGTGTTGGCTTGATTTTGACATAGCATTTAAATATCTTTTAAAACTTCTATACATTTTGAATGATTATCTTACCAAGTTTAAATTAATAAGAAATACACATATAAATACTGTACTGAAGCCTTTACAATCTGGTTTTTATCTGTTTATTATTTTAATCAATCAACACAGCATAATAAACTATAGTAATGTTTTGAACTGAAAAAATTGTTCAAGATGAGTGAGCTAGAGCTGTCATTGGTTTTCATCACATTGAAGGACTAAAGCAGAGATATAAAGCATCAGATAAGCATCAGCTCATGGAGAAATTTCCTGCCATAGAAGTGTTTGATGTGGGTAACTTGATCAACAAATCAATTTTGTTGTAATCATTAAGATTACAATGTGGTTTATTTTATAATATGTTGACAGATGACATGTTAACAGACTCTGCTGTCTTTTGGCTAAAAAAATTACCAGTTGTTAGAGTACTGTCAAGCACTCTCATTTAATGTAGATTTCCATATTCTTTGGGCTTAAAATTCTGCACATAGCAAAGAGCTTTACTAGGAGATATTCAGCATACCGATGACAAGGTACCTGCATTTATTTGCACATTGTAATCATCTTTGAGATAATCTAGGGATACTCTTTCCTTGCTGTTAGGCTGTAAAATAAAAAAATATATGAAAAGTGTTCTACAGAAAAACAGAAAGTTTGAATTTTATACTGAAAATTTAAGTACATGGTAACTTGCTTTATTTTTACTTTGGCTCTTGAAACAGTTAATAATGATATTGAGGGTGGGACTTTGATATTATTTTGTCAGTGAATTAATGACATACCTTATGGAGTTTCATCTGTTCAATGGTTATATTAATAGAACTCCAGCGAAAACTTAAATGTGTTTGTCTTGGTATCACAATGCTTTACCAGATTATTTTAAAAGGTTCAAGTAAAATATGTACTCTGTTCAACTGAAATATGTGTTCCCTGGAGATACTAAGTTTATTTTTAAATTGACTTTCCCAATCGTCATGTTTGGTACTAGTGAATCTTCTGTCTTACGTGGGTGCCTTATACCAAGTGACCACATGCTCGGGTTGCATGAGATAAGGTTATCTTTGTGAAATTAAATCACTAATATATCTTCCTTTTGCTCTCAAAGCTTTTTGGTTTGAAGTGAATAAATTATATGATCGCTTTACTTATACAGCCCCAGAAACTCAGTTTCATGTTGGCTTTTGTTTGAGGATGGAGGGATAAAACATTTTCTCTTACTCCTTAGAACAAATTCCTTCTCTAGTTTTTTTATACCTTTCATGTTCTGTAGGCCCCAAGGCTAGTTTACTTTGCTGTGGTAGATTCCACTGGAAACTTTGTCTGAAGAATTTACATTTACAGAGAACTTTAGAAAGGATAAAATGTTCCAAGGTGTAATCAGTATGTTTTGCTCTAGGAGGGCAGGAACCAGTTCTCTCTTGCTCACCAGGGAACACTCAGCACCTTGCATAAAGCTTCGCTATTATAGAGACAGTAGTGCCTATTGAATGAATAAGCATTTTTAAAACTTACCCATTTTTTTAACATAAGAAAACTGAGATTTCATCACACAAATAGTTTTCTTCTTAAAGATATTAAGACACCCATGACCACTTCCGATGAACTGTATCTTCCAGACAGCACAAGGTACATAACAGGTTTCCCATCTTGGATCCTTTCCTTTAACATGGAAAACCATGTTAAATAGAGCCTATAGAGAGGATCCTTTCCTTGGATCAAGTCTTTGAAATCCTTATGTTGATTCTCAAAAGGACATTTGCTTGACTTCCTACTAAACTGTTCATCTTTCAACAAAGTCACTTAATAAGCTTATTGTGAAGGAGATATAAGACTGCACAGAAACTGGGTTCCATCATACAACTGATTTTATCTCTTCTCCTCTCTAGACACCTTAAAATGACAAGAGTGAACTACAAGATCAGACCTCTTGCAGTTTTATTTCTAGGTAATTCTTATGTTTGAAGCTGATAGATATTTGGTCTGATAAAAAGTACTACATGAGACATTTCAACAAAAAAGCAAAAGTACTTTGTCAATGTTACTTCTTTTGCAAGTAATTATCTATGGATTAATTATTACTGAAAAAAATATCTTTAGACTTCTAGATTTTTCATTTAAATTTTTTTTTTTTTTACATTTTAAAAGGACAAGTTTATTAGGAAAAGGAGAAAGAAAAAGAGAGAGAGGTACCTGCATAGTTGGATACAGGCAGAGTGCTCTGGACTTTTAGGTTACTTAAACATAATTAATTCTTCATGAACAAATTTCTGTACCAATTTTATTTGCAATTCTGTGGATAGGTGTGTTGGACTAACTTTCATTTGTGGTTAAAAACTTTATTACTTAATTCTTGTCTTTTTTTTTTTTTTTGCTTCCTTTGTTTTTGAGTATAATTTACAGAAGCTGGAAGTGCCTGCCTGCTTTACTGCTTTGTTATTGAATAGTAAGCAGAATCAGGAGGAATCTTCTTGTAAACCATGTTAAATAGAGCCTATAGAGAGGGAAGAGACAGTCACCCTAGTGGATACAGTCACAGAGATTTGTTTATCACAGAAAAAGAATACATTGAAAAAGTTTTTGAGCTGGGATATAACCTGAGAAGGTTAAGACATAGGAACAGTCATGCGTGCCTAGAAGTTGCTGCCAATAAAAGGAGGAAGATGGTCACATTTGGTTAGTGAAAATTCAACGGTAACATTTATTTCTTTCAGAATTCTGTCTTGGGTTGTTTCTAAAGTCAGAAGGAAGGGTTCTATGAAGTGATGTGATAAAGCACAGGAAGAAATGTGATTGCAGATTCGTTACAAGGAGTGCCTAGTGGACTAGTGTTGAGAGTGTAATCACAGAGGTGGGATTGATTTTCTTGTTATCCTTATGTAATTGCTTAATACCCCACTTCTTCCTTTAAGGTGGATCCCATGTAAAGAATAATTGTTATTTATACTAATCCACACTGGCACCGATGTCTCATAGTGGATTTAATATTAATCAACTCAATTACTTCTCAGGGTTGCAGGTATAAAGGGCTATGAATAGGCAGAAAAATGGTTCTGGAATTAAACTTGTGGTATTGGCAGCTCAAGGATGGACAGAAAACAAGGGAAATACATAGTGAATATTGAACACCCTGAAAACCAGCCAGTGAGTATTGGTGTTACTACTGTGGTGTGTTCTGATAAATCTGAATCTTGTTTTCAACATTTATCCAGCTCTAATATTTTTATTACAAATGGTTCTTCTCAAAATGTAATTCTTAATCAAATATTTATAGGGAAGTCACTTTTAGCAATTTGGTTGCTATTTATTAATTAGGACACCTGTGTTTTTCTGCATATCAATACATGCATAATTAAGAAATTTAGTTTGCTATTTACTAATCTAAGATATTAGCAATTGTTTTGGTAACAATTTAATAACCTGTTCAAATACTACTCTATAGATATCATAACTCAAGAATAACCAAACAAATCTGCTTTTGATTACATTAACATATTATATTTTTAAAAGATAGTTTATAAATTTTTAAATTAATTTCCTTGGTTTTTAGTATAATTTCCACATTTGTCAGACCTCA
>PVIJ01024376.1:0-12436 GCA_004024925.1 Scalopus aquaticus
TCCATCCCCTTCAAAACTGAAACCAAAAGATTCAAATATCTGGGAATAAATCTAACAAAAGACATAAAGGACTTATACAAAGAAAACTACAAAACTCTGTTGAAAGAAATAGAAGAAGACACAAGAAGATGGAAAGGCATCCCTTGTTCATGGATTGGAAGGATTAACATTATCAAAATGGCAATCCTACCAAAAGCAATTTACAGATTCATTGCTATTCCAATAAAAATCTCAATGACATTCTTCAAAGAAATAGATCGACTACTGATGAAATTCATATGGAACCACAAAAAACCTCGCATAGCTAAAGCCCTACTAACTAAAAGGAAAGAAAACGGAGGAATATCAGCCCTGATTTCAAACTATACTGCAAAGCCATAATAATTAAAACAGCATGATACTGGAACAAAAACAGACAGAAAGACCAATGGAACCGAATAGAATACCCAGAATTAAAGCCACACATCTATGAACAACTAATCTTTGACAAAGGAGCAAATAAAATGCAGTGGAACAAGGACAGTCTATTCGATAAATGGTGCTGGGAAAACTGGATAGCCACATGCAAAAAAATGAAGCTAGACTACTACCTCACACCCCGCACAAAAGTCAACTCAAAATGGATAAAAGACCTGGATGTAAGACCTGAAACAATAAAATGTATAGAAGAAAATATAGGCAAAACTCTACACGACATACATCTCAGCAAAATCTTGAAAGACAAATCCCCCAAAGCGAAGGAAGTGAAGGACAAGATAAACAGGTGGGATTACATCAAAATAAAAAGCTTCTGTATAGCAAAAGAGACATTAATCAAAACTAACAGACACCCTACCAACTGGGAAAATATCTTTGCACACAATACATCCGATAAAGGACTGATAACAAAAATTTACAAGGATCTCACACAGCTCAACAAAAACAAAGCTAAAAACCCAGTAAAAAAAATGGGCAAAAGAGCTCAAAAGGCACGTCTCCACAGAAGAAAAGCAAATGGCCAACAGATACATGAAAAAATGCTCAACATCACTTATAATCAAGGAAATTCAAATCAAAACCACTATGAGATACCACCTCACACCTGTGAGGATGGCACACATTAAAAATACAGGCAATAACAAGTGCTGGAAAGGATGTGGAGAAAAAGGAACTCTTCTACACTGCTGGTGGGAATGTGAACTGGTCCAACCACTATGGAAAGCTGTATGGCGATTCCTCAAACTGCTGAACATGGAGCTTCCATACCACCCAGCAATAATCACTTTTGGGAATTTACCGAAAGGACACAAAAACACTAATCCGAAAGGATACGTGCACCCGTATGTTCATTGCGGCACTGTTCACAATAGCAAAGATATGGAAGCAACCCAGATGTCCAAAAATAGATGATTGGCTCAAGAAGATGTGGTACATATACACAATGGAATACTATTCAGCATTCAAAGAAGATAAACACATGCAATTTGCAGCGACATGGATGGAATTAGAGGGGATCATAGTCAGTGAAATAAGCCAGAAAGAAAAAGAAAAATATCGAATGGTTTCACTTATAACAGGACTATAGGGAGGCCGGGTGGGAGAGAGACACTCAGCGGTAGGGGAGGGGGGAGGGGAGGATAAGGGCACAAAATGGAAGAGAGGAGAATACAGGGGACCATGGAGATGGATTACGGGTGAATTGGTGGTGGGCCACCCAAGGAGGTTACAAAATTTAAAAGACATAAATAACAATAAAACTATATATTAAAAAAATAAAATCTTTGTTTCTTTGTATTTAAAATGTGAAGTTTCTTACAGGCAGCATGCAGTGGTGTCTTGAATATCTTTGTTATTTCTGCCTGTCAGTGAGATATTTGGGTAATTTACATACAGTGTGATTATTGATATAGTTGTACTCAAATCTCTCATTTATTAATCCCTTTGTATTTGCTCATTTTCCCTCATCTTTTCTCCTCTTTTTCTCAGTGAATATTTTTAATGAACTAGTTTTGTCTGATCAGTAAAAATTCTTTGTTGTATTATTTCATTGGTTGCCTTAGGGTTTTTAGTATACATTTTTAACTTGCCAGAATCTGCCTTCAAGTGGTATACTATTTCATATATTGTGAAAGAATTTTGCATTTATATATGTCCATTCCTATCCTTTCGTGCTGTTTTGTCATATTTAAAATTTTTACATATTTTATAAACTTCATAATAAATTAATATTTTTTTCCTCTAAATCATCAATTATCCTATAAAGAGATTTAAATAATGAAAATGTCTTAAATACCGAGGTAATTACTGTTTCTAATGCTCTTAATTACTTTGTGTAGATTAACATTTCCTTTGTTGTTTTCTTTCTGCTTAAAAGACAACCTTTACCAGTTATTGTACTATTGAATTTCTGGGGATTAGTTATCTCAGTTCTTTTATCTGAATGGAAATTATTTACCTTCGTTTTTTGAAAGATATTTTAGCTCACTGTAGAATTCTGGGTTGAAAGTTTTTCTCTTTGAGTACTTGAAAGATATTACTTTTCTGTTTCCTAGCTTACATTTTTTCCATGAGACACCTGTTTCAGCCTTATCTTTATTTCTTAGTATAAGAGACATCGCCTATAAAATACACACCCCTCCCCAGAGCTGCTTATTTATAACTATCTTCTCTTTATTGTTGGTTTTTAGATAAACAATTTGATTATGTTGTATATTCATGGAATTTTCTTAATTTCTTTAGCGTGGCATTGATTTCTGGTTTATTGTTTTCAGTTAATTTTTGTGATTTTTCTGCCATTTTTTTCACTTACAAGTTCCCCCCTCTCCCTTTTGGGTACTCTAGTAATACATAAGTTAAACTGCTCAGAGTTTGTCTCACTGCTCACTCACCCATTCTCCCTTTTTTAAGTCTTAACACACTTTTTTTTGTTTCATCTTTGATAGTTTGGCTAGTGAAAAATTTGACTTTTGTGAGATAGCTGAGTTAGAATATAATTAAAAAAAAGTTTTAGCCAGTGCTATTCTGTTTCATCATGGTGGTGGAAGGCACACTATTGGTTATTTTTCTTCTACCTGCTGCCTTCTCTCCAGTGTGACTTGCAATGCCTTGTAACAGGTAAGGCAAATAATACTTTAAAAAGAAAAACAAGATTAAAAAAACTGCTTTTTCTTTGTTGCTATTACAAAGTCATTGTTTAATTGAGTCTAATTTAACTTTTTTTGAAGTAGGAAATACATTTTGTTTCTAATTAATACTACTTATAGTATTGGTATATTGGCATCTGATTTGAGGACTAATAATTATAGTAAACATAGACACAGAAATCATATATATCCTAAATGTTTAAAAAGTTTTAGTAAGTTAACCTATAAAGTATTTATGTAGTTTTAGAGACTCAAAATGGCCAAATAACCAGTTTTATATCTAGTGAAAATAATTTTTTTCAGTTGCATACCAATTGAAGTAGTTAATTTGCATTTTATGGATCAATTTGCATAAAAATACGTTGTTTTAGGTACTAGAACCCCTCAGAGCAATGAGGTGCTCATACTAAGAGGATTTTTTTAGCTGTAAAGCTAAAGAAACAACAGATTAGTGAGGTTAGGCTTAAGTAATGCCCATGTCTCTCAGTTCTCTTCCACTACCTTCTATTATCTTTTTGCATCTGTTTCCACCTTCTTTATTTTGAGTTGATTGTATGTTTGTAATGGAATTCTGCAGTGCCATATTTTTTTTAACAGCATACTATGAAACACATACTCTTAAATTAACATATAAACACCATGTATGTCTCTCCTTGGTTAAAACCTATATATCCTTTATGTTGCTTTTGGTTAAAATTTTCTGCAAAGATTTTTTTACTTATGAAAATATCTGTGGTATCTTTTGGAACTTAGGTGTGAAAAATTTTTTTAAATAACATGTTTTGTAGTTTTATTTAATATGACTTGTCACTGAAATTTCATTTATTGCTTTCTTCTTTTAATACCCTTTCTCCCAAATGTCATATTTTCATTGGATTTATGGACATACTTACATTTCAGGCATAAGCAAGATGTTCTTAATATGAGTGGAAATTTTGGTTAGTGCTAACTTATATTAGTATATGGAAGTGAATAGTATATTTCTGATTTTGGTATTCCATTCAGTTTCCTCTCCTTTCCTTATTTGATACATGGACAAATAACATTAGTAAAGAGCACTACTGTGTTTTCTTTAATGGCTTTTAAACTTCACTAGGGTCAGGTGTGAGTGGGATGGAGAACCTCAGGGTCAATTCAAGTTATTGAAAAAGTTAAAAAAAAATGAAGTGGGATGGTTTCCAGAGTGACCTGTTCATCATGGAAAATGTTCAAGTTTCTAAAGTAAGCCATGACATTTAATCAGTTTAAATGTGATTTGTGTGTTAAATGAGAATTTGTTTTTTTCCCAAAACTTAGTTTGAAATCTTTGTTCTTATTTGTGGATAATAGTTTATTAGACTTGTGATTAGTTTGTTTTTATGAGATAGTTATCCTATTTGATGGTAAAAATCTAATGTCAGGTGGGGATTGTGCCAGAGAGCAAATAGCAAAAAAGTGGTAATAAAGGTTAGATTTTCAAAATATTTTAAGTCTTCTCTTATTCCTCTTTTAGAACGTTGATCTTGTAAAAATGCCAACCATCTGAAACCTGATTTTATCTTTTTTTCTTGTTTTTAAAAATTTACCTAGTGGTTTGTATTGAGTGGTGGTTATGTCAGTAAAATACCAGTTTTGCATATTTTTGGAGTTTTCATTTGTATTATATTAGTGATTTGAGATACATGTATTAGAAAGTCATTTATTTATTCAACAGAAAGTTAGAACTGGTTAGGTTCACCTACTGAAGCTAACTATCCCTGATCCAATGGATTTTACAAGCCTTTCATTTTAAAGCATGTTGCACTTGGTATAATACATTTCACATTTTTATAGTCTTTTGATATGCTGCTATTTGGATATGCATTGGATTAAAATGACTGCTAAAAACTGAGAACAAATTGTTTAAGCAAATCACTTTTTTCTTTTTCCCTAATATGTCTAGATCAAGGGGATGATTGAGAATTAAATTTAGGATAGAGTAGTATTATAAATTAAAAAATTAACTGCAAATTATAATTGTTTCCTCAACTTAATATTTGTATGAAATGATTTCTATTTTAAAGATGTTAATATTTCAGTTTTGAAAAGCAGTCTTCATGTGAATCATAAAAATTTTGCTCATACCTGTGTTAGATACTTAACAAATATAGCTCTCTAATGAATTTGTAGCAGCTTGCTTCTTGAATTCTTGCCTCCCTGTGTTGAACAGTGTAGCTGTTTTAATTTCATATCTAGGAAGTATGTTTTTGAAAATGTTGCTTAAGAAACAAGTACTAACAGTGGTACACCTATGTGTCACTGAATAAATGTGGTTAATGTGTACATTTACCAACTGCTGGATTTTATGCTTTAACAGCCATATTATAAATAATCAGCATAAACATAGCAGAAAATTTCATATTTATACTCCAATACTTAGCTTTTATTTTTATTAGTGTGCTATCTCCCTCTCCCTCTCATAACTAAAATGTAATTAGTTCTCTTTTGTTTTCCTTTTTTTCTTAATCAAAATGTTAGACTTACACAAGCACTAGCAGCAATTCTATATCTGGATCATTGAAACGTTTGGAAGATACTGCAGCACGATTTACAAATGCAAATTTCCAGGAAGTCTCTCCCCATGCAACTGGTGGAAAAGAGATTTCAGAGACTAGAGGGTCTGACAGCAAAGGAAAGAAATCTTCCGCTCACAGCTCAGGTCAAAGGGGAAGGAAGCCTGGTGGCAGAAATCCAGGAACAACTGTGTCAGCAGCTAGTCCTTTCCAGCAAGGTAATAATTACAGAGTTTTACTTAAAGTACTTATTTGTATGATGATCAGTAGTAGTTCAGTTTTGCAAAAGAACTTATTTTTTATTTGCAATAATGCATCATTGGCGATTATTTTATGATTAGTTGCTATAGTAAGATTACTTCAAAGACTGGTATTCCTTATTAAAATGTTCTGGGCCTTTGCTTTCCTTTTGTGTTATAACATGTGTTTCCAAAGTTGAAATTAGTATTAATGTTTAAATAGATGTGGAGTAAAACTTAGGATTTGGGAGAAAAACAGTAAAAGGTATGTTTTTCTTTTCTGCTCTATAGAATAATCATTCTTTTTATGAATTGTTTTTATTTATGTTTCCAAACTAAACACTGGAGCAGGGTATATAACATTTAATAGGTTAACAAGTGCTGGGTAAATTTAAGGGTAGAAGTATTTTTAATAAATAATAGTTGTTTGTTTTTAATGCATTTATTTATAAATGTTGAAGTTTAAAGTAGAATTCTGCTTCCAGTACACGTTATTTGGTAAAGTTTATCCTGGAATAAATACTGAAACAATATATATTTTTAAACTAAATTCAGAATTAGCTGGGCATACTTTATCTTATAAAGCAACCCTATTTTAGGGAAAGCAGAAGAACTCAGCTAACTTTAGAATACATTAACCCTATGTTCTAGGTTTCTACTTTGTAAAGTTTTAAATGTGAATATGTTAAAACTGTTGGAGGATAATGTATTAGTATAATCAACAATAAATGCCTTCCCCTTCCCTTTTGCCCCCAGAAGTAAATGAAGAAGGGAAAACATTGTCCTTTATCCCATTCAAACTTTTGCTAGTAATAAAACTTACATCCAAATTCTACCAGTATATACCAGGAAGAAGGGAAAGGAGTCAAAACGGGGAGAGGGAAGAGCTATCGTGGTGGGAGAATTGTAGGGACTATACGGAGGGAGAAATCAAATACTATTCAAAAATTAGCAAAGATGTAAGAAAATGAATTAAAATATAAAAATTTTCTTTTAACTCTACCAGTATGTAATTTGAATATGTACAGAGATTGCATGGTCTTCTGACCACTCATAAAAAATAAATATTCATGTATTTTAATCTAGTAGTTATTTTGGGCTTTTATCTTTTCAAGTTATATTAATGTGGATATTTCCTTAAAAAAACTAGTAAGGTAAAAAAGAGATAAAACACCAAATTTACTGTTTCATTTTAATAGGTTTGTATTTATTATTTTTATGCCACTTTGAAAAAAAATAGTAAACTTGTATTTTTAATGTTTCTTCATTCACATTTTTAAGAAGTGATACTAGCAGAATTCAGTTATCTCATTCTTTAATTATTTTCCACTTTTAAATTGCATTTTTAATCCTTGACAAACTATCCAACTTAAAAAAGAAATCTCTTATTTTCTTAAACATGATAAAATTGAAGGTTTATCCCCTGCCTCTCTTAAAATATAGTAGAGAATGTGTTATGTTTTCATATCTGAGGTATTATTTTATGAAAGTTTTATAAGTTGAAATTTAAAGCTATGGTATTTAAGATTATTGGTTTTATTTTTTCACTTCAAGTAGTAATCTGCGTTTGAAAAATAGAAAGTATATATACTAAATGTAAAGTATTTGTTACACTGTAGTGAGCTTTTAGCACCAGCTGTAACAACAAAAATGTGTAGGAAAAAGACAGATGGTGACAGATCAGAATGGGGGTAATAAATAAAGAACTACTTTATAGCTAATTAAGTGGCAAATTGCAGTTATCCTTAAATGGTTGATGGTAATGTTAATGGTTACTTGATGTGTATGTTTTTCTATATAGACATAGACTGAAGATGCTTACTAGGTACAGTTAATGCTGTAAAACATAAAACATTCTCTTGAAAGAGTTAAATTTAGAACTATTAATATTCTGTTAAAAACTTAAAATTTAAAATTCAAAACCTTGAACTTGAAGATAAATTCTGTATATGAGGAAAGAATATCTTTGTAAATATTTAGCTAGATTTGTGTGATTACTTCTGAAGGTGCTCTGCAATAAAATTTGACACTTAGCTTGAAAGTTCCTTTCCACTCAAACAAAACATGATATTTTGAACTTTTATTTCTAAACACAGTTAAAATATGATGTAGTTTATTTTTATAAAATATAGATGTGCAGTCACAACTAAGTTTAAATACCTGTTACTGCATCTGGCAAGCATGAGGAGGGTTTGGTGAAATGGAATGCTAGACCAAACTGTTGTTTCATCCCAGCCATATTCTGTTTTCTACCAGCTAAATAAGAACCTTAAGGTTCTAATGAAAACATAGTAGGCTACTGTAATGTTCTTTAACTAAAGAGTTGGGAGAAACAGCAGTTGTGAAAATCATTCATGAGCACTACCTCTCCTGTGATTTTACTTTCCTACGAGCAGTAACGATGACTGGTTATTTTTTATGCAACTCTGGAAGGTAGATTGTGAAAATGTAAGGTACTTAATAGGTCCTATGTGATCATCACTATTTTATCAAATCCAGGTTTTACCAAAATGATAACTTTCACCACCATTATCTTGAAGTTAAAATTCAGAACTTAAAACCAAAGGCAACATCTTTTGATTCTTACTGTATGTTGGGAACATTTATAAGTGTGTTCAGCATTTGAAAAAGAGGAAGTTTCCCCAACCATTCAGAGCCCAGTTGTAGCCTTGCCAAAGTCTCCCTGAAACTGCTATTCTTAAGTCCTTCCTCAAGCGTACATGAGGTATTGGGAAGACTTAAGGGATACTGCTGTTGGAAAAGGTAGGTTAAATAAAACACATCTTACATCTTGTTAATGTAACAAGTGGGAGTTTGTAATCCAAAAGTTAATACTTGATTTAATAACTAAAGAATGAACAGTATTTTTAAAAGATGATTTCCTAGGTAAACTTGATTTTGGTAATAACCTTTTAAAAAATCTTGCTTTGTTACATAGTGATGTCCTAGGTTTAATAGTTAGTTCTTTTCCCACCCATCAATTTTTTCTTTTCCTATCCTATTTTTTTTTTTTTTTTATGCAGGCAGTTTTTCAGGAACTCCAGGCAGTGTAAAATCATCTTCGGGAAGTTCAGTACAGTCTCCCCAGGATTTCTTGAGCTTTACAGACTCTGATCTGCGTAATGACAGTTACACTCACTCCCAACAGTCATCATCAACCAAAGATGTACATAAAGGAGAGTCTGGAAGCCAGGAAGTGGGGGTTAATAGTTTTAGTTCCTTAATTGGTCTCCCTTCGACCTCAGCTGTTATTTCACAGCCTAAAAGCTTTGAAAATTCACCCGGAGATTTGGGTAATCCCAGCCTTCCAACAGCAGGATATAAGCGGGCTCAATCTTCTGGCATAGAAGAAGAAACTGTAAAGGAAAAGAAAAGAAAAGGAAATAAACAAAGTAAGCACGGGCCTGGTAGACCCAAAGGAAACAAAAATCAAGAGAATGTTTCTCATCTCTCAGTATCTTCTGCTTCACCAACATCATCTGTAGCATCAGCTGCAGGAAGTGTAACAAGCTCTAGTCTTCAGAAATCTCCTACATTACTCAGGAATGGAAGTTTACAAAGTCTTAGTGTTGGCTCATCTCCAGTTGGTTCAGGTAGGGATATGCCAGTTGTTTTTCTCTCTTATTCCTACCACCATTCTTCCTTTACCCCCAAAAGTAAATTCATTTAAAAGTTGCTATGATAATGCTTTGACATTTAATTACCCTAATTTTAGAATGTCTTATGATCTTAAGAAAGACAATTTGGTTATTGGAAAAGACATTTGGCACTAATCTTATGTTTCTTAACTAAATATAGGTGAAAGAGTTTATTGATCATTCTTTTCTTATGAAACACTTAAGATAAATTTACCATTTTTGTTGTTTGCTTCACCAACTCAGAATTCACATTTAGGTTTTGAGAATTTCTGCACTATGTTCTTGAACTGTTTTTCTCTAAATTTTCATTAGTCTTCATTTCCTTAATTCAGTACAAACTACTACTTGAATTACTCCATCTAATATTTTTCAGTCAGCCATAAGTTATTTAAATTTATGCTCTTTAAGTACCATTTTAGTTCAGAAACTATGTGAAAAGATTTTTATTCTTTTTGTTTTCAAGTATGTCTAGCAATTTTTTGACATTACCTTTATAGTAGTATGAATGAATTTATGTATGTTGTTATTCACACCATTTGGGATGTTTCATTAACCTGCACTTTATAGTATAAATCTTAATTTCAGTTAAAAATATTAACATGCATGTTTTTAGACAGAAATTTAACAGTTTAGATATTAGTTAAGTATCAACATTTATCTCTTAAATTGCACCTTGATTTTGATATCAGTGATTTAAGTATTAATTGTAAACCTCATTGCTCTTTTGATTTTTTTTAGATTACTAATTGTAGAATTGATGATATTTTAGCTAAGATAAACTATTACAGATTTTTAAAAAAGATTTCTTTATTTATGAATACAAGAACTGGGGTGTAGGCCAGAGGTGTCAGGGGTGATGATGTGGTGAGAGGATTCACCAGAAACAGAGTGGGGAGCAGAACAGGCTTATATACTGAAATACACTGCTGAGGGGAGTGGTGGGAGAGTAAGGAGAGGTCTGCTGTGCCCTGTGGGTTAGCTGCCTGGCCAGGGCCTAGCAAGTGCTGTAGTGACTGCCTATAGCATCATAGTGCTGAGTCTTCTTAACCCTTTGTGCCACAGGGAGGCCCAAACTATTACAGATTTTATCAGTTTTGTTAGTTGTAAGGAGAGGTAGGGAATGGATGGGAATATAAATAATATAATTACATGAAGAATATTCATACATATTTCATGAATGTAGAATTTTGGATTGTTTTTATAGTTAGGCAGGTATTAATTTCATTTTAAGAGAGAAGAATCTGTGTAAAGGTCAGATGTGAAAAATAGTAACTATAGCGACCATTTGTTTTTTGTTAGGATCTACTGCTTTTTATTTATTCATTTAATTTTCACAATAGCTTTATGAAGTAAGGATCTTTAATGCCTTTATTTTAACTGATAAAACTGAGGCTTACACAAGTAAAATAAGTTGCCCAAGATCACACAGCCAGAGTTTTTTTCCCCCCTTTCTTATTTCTCATAACTAGCATTAGTGCCTGTAATAGATTTCCTGATACGTTATTTGGAAAAATGAGTGGACTATGGCACGTTTGTTTCATTAGAGTAGTAAGGATGATTTTATGGCATTCTTTCTTAATCTCAAAACTATTGACATTTGGTGGGAACATTCTTTGTTGTGCATTGCTGTCCTGAACATTGTAGGGTGTTTATCAGGAACCCCAGCCTCTGCTCCCTTGGTGCCAGTAGCATCTCATGGTACCTCCTCATTCCTGTGGAAATAATTTCAAAAAGTCTGCTAAGGGTCGGAATTGCTCATGGTTGAGAACCACTGTTTTGGTGGGGAGGGATGTAAATTGCAGTGAGAAATAAGCTTCTTGACGATGCATTTTATTTTTATGTTCACTTTGAGACTACAAGGACTTAGCAATTAGTCTTCCCTCACAAAGAGTAAATTTAGGTAAATTTACTCAGGGAAAAATGAGTTCATATTTATCAGATAAATATGAGTAATTAGATAAGGTAACTTACTGAGAAAATGAAACCTAATTGAGTTACAGATATAGTCAATTTTAGGTATTTTTTATATAATCAGTGCTCTTAAAGGGCAATATTTGTGAGATATATATGGCAGAAAAATACCATTTTATATTCCTTTTAACTCACCACAGGTCAACAGAAATTTATGAAGAAATTCCCATAAATATTAATATTTCATGGAAATCAGTGACTTAACAATTTAACTTATCAGTTTGCTTTTTCCTTTGACTTGTGTTTAATAATCTCTCTGAAGAATTGTATGTATCTTGTTTAAGCTAATATGTAATTATGGAATAAGACTACTTAAAACTATTTAAGATATTCTTTATTTTTATATATTAAAATTTTGTATACTCTAGTAAGTTTAATTACTAGATCAGAGCACTGACTTACTGATAAACTTAATAATACTTTGTTCTTACCTAGAAGAGCGCCATACTTAGAAATTATGCCTTATCATAAAAATTGCTAACTGCTATTAAAACTTAGTGACACACATACTTGACAAGCATCAATTATTAGATGGAAGAAGAAACTGAGACATAATTCTCAATCTCTTAGTGATAGAGCCATGCTTTTCTCAATTCCATAGAAAATTTAAAATTCGGGGGATCTTATTACTGAGGATCTTGAAACCTTGTTAGAATAATGTCAGCAGTGAGATTAGTGAGAGATTTTTTTTTCCATTTTTTTTTATTGTTATTTATGTCTTTTACATTTTGTATTCCCCTTGGGCAGCCCACCACCAATTCACCCGTGATCCATCTCCATGGTCCCCTGTATTCTCCTCTCTTCCATTTTGTGCCCTTATCCTCCCCTCCCCCCTCCCCTACCGCTGAGTGTCTCTCTCCCACCCGGCCTCCCTATAGTCCTGTTATAAGTGAAACCATTCGATATTTTTCTTTTTCTTTCTGGCTTATTTCACT
>PVIJ01024377.1:0-12432 GCA_004024925.1 Scalopus aquaticus
AAATAACAATAAAAATATATATATAAAAAAAAAAAAAAATAACTCAGGGGTGAGGCTGGCTCCTTGGAAGTTAGGGTGGCCTCACGGCCTGCCAAGGATCCAACAGGAAGAGGATGTTTTGCCTAATGAGTTACTGGCTCATAAGTTGGATGGATCGCATTTGAATCCTTTGTTCGCAACTGCCCCTGTAGCTGACCTTGGGCAAGCAGCTTTTCTGAGCTTTGTTTCCCTGTTGCCTCTTCTGTAAAGTAGAAATAATAACTGCCCCCTGGGTTCCTTGATCTCTGTCTCTCTGTCTTTTGAGAATTAGAAGTAATGCAGGAAAGTATGAGCCCAGAGTAGAGGCTCTGGAGTTGGCAAATGTTATTTCCATCTCTTTCAGTCTGCTCTTTAACTTAATAGTTCAGTGTACAAGGCCTTTATCTCCGTGGCTCAAACCTATATTTCCTGCACCATCTCCTGCCCTTACCTTCCTTCCCCGTATACTTCTGTTTTCCACGTGAATGTCTACTGTTCTCTAAAGTTGTCCAACCCTTGTACAACTTGATGTCTTTTACACATTGCCCCTTTAGTGAAGGGGACTCTCAACCTCAGCACTACTGACATTTTGCACCAGCAGTTGCCTGATGGAGGGCCTGTTCCATCCATTAAAGTATGTTCTGGAACATCACTTACCTCTACCCAATAAAGACTAGTAGCAACCCCCGTCCCACCCCCCCAGCCATGACAACCAAAAACATCTCCAGACATCCCAAATGTCCCATGGAATTAAACTTGCCCCCATTGAGAACCTTGTTCTAATGTTTTTCGCTCCCTGCTTTTTATGGTGAACTCCTACTCATCCGTCAATGACCACTTATATTGTTACTCCCCATTACAGCCATTCTGGTCTTCTCCAAAAGAAGAAAAATTAAATTCTTTGTCCCCTGCGTTCTCATTCCCCCTATGTTTATTTCTGAGTTTAGTATTAATTTCTTTCATGATAATGCATGTAGCCACTAGGTGCTTATTGAGAGAACTGTCTTATTCATCTTTTTATCTCCAGCATTTAGCAGTGTCTCACACTTAGTAGATTTAAAAAAATGAATAACCCAGAGACAACTTAGTGAAGAAATGTCTTCTCAAAGATGGCTTTGTGATGAAAACTAATTTGAACAGTGAACCACCATCTAATAGAAGTTAAAGCAAAATATACAGGTTCTCCTGAGCATTCCTGGGTGGATTCATAGGAACATATACTAATAAGGTGCATTCTTTAACAATATTCAGTTTCAAGGAAGCAATGGAAAGATGCTTGGGTGTTAGAAAGGAGGAATGGATGAAATGACCATGGGGCTTGGGAAACAAAGAAATCTGGAAGGAAATCCGGGGAACCTTTATCTGCTTAGTATAAAGAAAACATGTGTGTGAAATGGTGAAGCTACGCAACAGGTATGTCATGAGTCACTTCAGGCAGGGCCAATAGAAGTGATCAAAGAAGAGTTGTCCACTTGAGCTAGAAAAGCTGGAGAAGAAATAGCTTCTGATCAAAGGCCTGACTGCCCCTTTGACCACACATATTTCTATGACCACAAATACCCCACACTGGCTCCAGTCCAATAAAATTGGTCACCTTGGTATTTCTCAACACTCAGGGTATTTCTGCCTCAGGACCTTTGCACTGCTGGTTCTTCTGCCTGAACTTACTCTCTTATTTCATTCAAACTTCTGCTCAGATGTCAAGGCATTGAATCACTAGATCTATGATAATATCCTTCCCAGGTAGTCTTTAGCCCTTGCCAGTGTTATTTATACTGAAATTACTAAATATTTATCTGGTATTGTTTACCACTTCCTCACTGAATGCAAGTTACACAAGGACAGAGATATTTTTCTCTTTTATTCACAGCTGTATGATTAGTACCTAAAACAAGGCCTGGCCCATAGTAGGTTCTGAGCAGATTCTTGTGGAATGAGCAAATGGGAGAATGAATGGATGAGATTGGCTGGATCTGGCCTTGAAAGGTGGACAGAGGAGTAAAAGAAGTGAGTGTTCCAGCCAGTGAGAGAGCGTGGATGGGAGACATTTCAGGAACTCTGCAGGCCTGGCTCATCTCCTCTCAGGTGGACCAGGAGTCACTTCCTCAAAGGCTGGCAGGCTTCAGAGAGGGCAGAAGGCTTCTGCTCCGGCAGACGTGTTAGAAAATATAATTGCAGAATATCAAGTGCCATGGAAACACTTATTAATACGGGGGCTGGTACTCTGATGGAGCCGAGGCTCGCTCTTGGCTCGGATAAACAGCCAGCAGTTCTGAAGCGCGTCCAAAGCATTTGGTTTCTTGGACCAAAAATTACAATCCTCAGTACACAATGATTTAGTGCCTTCTGTCAGAGCGTCTCAAAGCATGTCACCAACAGTCACCCTGCCCACGTCCTTGGGAGGAGGTGCCACTAAGCAGCAGGTGCTCAGTCCAGTTTGTTTTTGATTCACATGTTTCTGGAAGCTCGTGCCCCATTTCCATGATCTCAGACTCATTTCCCTTTCATTTCAGCCCCACCTCTGAGTTGCCCTTTGCTCTCCACAGTCAGGAGACAGAGCTGCTCTCTGCCCCGCAACATCAAAGCCAGCTCCTTGCCCAGCCATTCTGGAGGTTCAGGGTCCCCAGTGGACCAGGAGGAGGTGCTGGGGTGAAGCTGTTGTGACACCTTGATCCTTGTATCGGTACCGGGAGAGGCTGGAAAGGTGGCTTCCCTGAACAACTCACGCAGGAGTGGAAGGAGGAGAGGGCCAGGGAGGCCCACTGGACAGTGGTTTGCTCCTGGCTGGAGCTTTGTGGGAATCACATGTGCTGTCTCCATCCCAGCCAAATGCTTTTGTCTCAGTGGACTGGCAGGGGAGGTGGGGGGTGGGGGACAGGAGGGTAGGTGATGCCATCAAATGCCGGTAATAGGAGTCCCTTGGGTCAGTGGTGGGTTATATTGGCCTTTCACATACTTCCCCAAGGAAGGGAGGGAGGAAGGGAGGGAAGGAGGAAGGAAGGGAGAGAAGTAGGGAGGGAGGTAAGAAGACAAATTCACATAGAATTTGCACTCAAGAATCAGAACGCTCCAAGTTCTAGCCTCTTCCTGTTTCTCTTAAGGTAACTCTTGTATTCTCTTGCTTTGATTGTGCCAGAACAAGCAAATCTTGCCTGAAAATACTTTAGGGTCCCAGAACGGGTAAGTCCCTCCTCCCTCACGTCCATTCTGAGCCTCTGCAGACCACGTCACTAATCCTTGGGGGTAGATGTGTGTCTGCAGGACTCAGCAGAGGTGCTCAAAGCTACTCCCTGATTGGCCTTGGTGCCAGGCCAGGTTGCGCTGCAGTTGGGACCTACCTCTGCCCTCCCGGGTGTCTGGCTGCACTCGGCCCAGAGCAGAGGAGCTGCAGGTGGGTTCTGGGGACAGTGGAAGCAGGTGTGGGGTGCCCAAGCCCCTCTCTGGCTGGGTGTGAGTTAGGTGAGCTGCCATTCATGTCAGGCCGCTGGGCCACTTGACAAAGGCCGGAGCTGACTCAGAGGTAGGCCCTCTTATAATTCCCGTCACCCTGTTGTTGGCTTTAGTTTCAGGGCCATGGCAGGAGGCAGAGGGAGGCAAGAGTGAGGACAACGGTGAGACTAGGCCGGGAATCCTCGAGGAGCGGAGGGTGGGGTTGATTGCCCTTGCTTGGAGCACTCCTGTTTTTCGGGCCTGCCTCCACCTCCTTTCTGCTTGGGCCAGCTCCGTTCAACCCAAGAACAGGGCCCCTGCTCTGTGCCCTTTCCTACCTGCTCTGAAACCATCTCCTGTTGTTCCTTTTGAAGAGTTCTCCTTAGTTGCCACGAAGAAGTGCTCGTATCAGCAAACAGATGGCGGCTGAGGCATGTAGCATAAAATATATTTATCAAGGCAAACAGCTGTAGCCCATTTCATTCTGCAGATTTCTATTAAAAGTTCTCAGAGCTACAAGGCGCTCTGAGGCTGCCGTCTGAAAGCAGCCCAGGGAGCTGGGCTTTGTGCCGCTTCCTCCCAGGTCCTTCCTGCATGGGGCCAAAGAGACAGCAGCTCGTCTCCGTCGTCTTCTTTGCCACCTTCCATGAAAGTGCCTCGGTTGCATCTGCAGGCTCGCCTGGCCTGCCTTGTTCAGCAGGTGGGGGAGGTGCTGAAGTGCTCTCACTTACAGGCTCTGCGACAACTTTGCGGCCAGGCAGTGACTGTGTGCTGCAAGGAGAGGGGCTGCTCTGGCCTCCAGGGCTGTCCTCCATCTGGGCCGACAAGGCCACTCGTGGAGGAGAGCCCAGCTGCTCTGGAAACCGCGACGCAAGCTCTCTGTTCCAGGCTGGGGCCAGCCTCCACTCTCTCGCTTGCTGTGCTTCCTGTTTACTTTGTGATGGCCAGGACGCGGCTGCCGTGATTCTCCCTTCCTTGTGGTTTGGAAGAGCACTGGTCTGGGAGTAGGGAGAGCTGGGATCTCTTCCAGACTCTGCCACTAATTTGCTTTCAACTTGGGCAACCCATTTCATTTGTCTGGGTTTTTTGCTTCCTCTTAGAAGTGCAGGATTGGATTAAAGGAGCAAACTCAAGTGCTTTTAGAGACCTGGGGAGGTAATATAGGTGTGAAATGGCCAGGTGTACACTAGGCTAGAGTGCATGGTGTGTGCCTTTCCTAACACACCTCAAGGTTGTGTGGGCACATCTGGTACGTGGGCTCCCAGACTCAATGTTCCAGAATAACTATTTAGGGTAAGGCTGAACATAGACAGCAAATGAACATAAGTAGGGTGGTTTTTAGGAAAACCACTACCTTTTACCTTGTATTTTAATAGACTATTTTTAGAGTAGTTTTAGATTCACAGAAATAATTGAGAAGGTACAGAGAGTTGCCATGTGACCCCTGCCTGCCCACATGCGTAGCATCCTCCACTATCAGTATCCCCCAGCAGGCTGGTACATTGGTTATGGTCAATGAAATTATGGTGACATATTATTGTCATGGAATATCCATAGTCCCCGCGAGGGCTCGCTCTTGGTCATACATTCTACGGGGCTGGACAAAGGTATAATGATTTGGGTCCACTATTGTGCTGTCACCAGATTAGTTTCACTGCCTGCAGTTCCTCTGGGCTCTGCCCATTCATCTGTCCCATTTGTCCCTTTTGCACTTTTTGAAGAAGGATAATGAAAAAAATAACTGGAGACCCTGGATATTCTGCTTAGGATTGTGGGGGCCACCCACCTGCTAGAGAAATCACGTGATTTCATGGCTCAGAAGAATCTGGTGTCACACTGCTGGGTGCAAAGCCCATGTCTGGCCCTAAACAGCTCTGTGACCTCTCACGGGTTAGTTGACCACACCACACTTATACCTGGGTAGGGGGTGAGGAATGGGGGAGTGGCAGTGTTTAAATGTACCTACTGACATCTCAGGTTCCCCAATAAAAACAGTAAGTATTTCGTGGTGAAGATTAAATTGGTCAGTCTGAATAATTCACCTAGAATTATGCCTGATGTAGAGCCAGTGCTCAATAAGTGCTAATTGTTATGTATTGAGATGACCTTCCAGCTTTGGTGTGTTGGCTCAGAAGAGAACAATCGTACAATGAGTGGTTTTGTGGAGTTAATATTTACAAAGAGCTGGAGATTGTGGCAAGGCTTATCTCCTCCACCAAACAGAACGTCTGTGGCTTTTGCTTCCAGTCAGGGCATCAAATTGAAAATTTCTCCCTTATATGACACACTTTTACATGCATCATCTAATTAGATTCCTCAGAGGGGAAGAGGTAAGCAGTGCCTTCCTTACTTTACAAAGGCAGAAGCACAAGTTCAAAGAGGTTGCATCATTTATTCAAAGCCACCCAGCTAGCACATGTAAGCATCAGGATCTGAATCCAAATATTGAAAATCTATCCACTTTCCAGGACTTTCTACATGTTAACTCATGGCTCATGATTAGAGTTAATTAACATACTGTCGCTAGGATAGCTGTGTGGATTTGAAGGATTTCTCAAATTTGCCCAAGGCATCGTGCTTATTCAGAGGCGGGATTTCAGGACCCCAGCCCAAGCCTGATCAGGAGTCCCACAGAGGCGCTTCTACAGGAATATTTAATAAGTACCCCATGATTCTCATAATGAGTGTAGATTGGGAAGCAAACTTTGGGTCAGAGAATTGTGTAGAGAAACTCCACCAAGCAGCTCTGCACCTCATCAGCTATCAGAATAGCTGTATGCAGAATATGTGATAAGGTCACGAGGATGTAGGTAGGAGAGTGTGGCTAGTTTGAGAAGCCAGAAAAGCAAAAAAAAAGCAAAATAGATATCGAGTTCTTATTTATGAGCAAGGTATCTTGATAGGTCTGCATGTCAGGTCAGGAGTGCCATTATGGAAAACAAAAAAAATCAGTTATCAGAGCTGTAGAGCATTTAGTGATTTAAAACAACAAATGTACTCACTTGCCTGACCTACTTCCAAGGAAAGGTACTGACACCAGATGAGGATGTTCTTTCTCTCTCACTGTCTATTAGATTGTGTTCAATCGAACATTGCAATTAGCTTTAAGCTATTTTTTGGTCAATGAGTCTTTGGGGAATATCTGTAGAACACAGTGCAATATGCTGAGTGTGGTATACAGAGCGAAGGCTGTGGCCAGCCTCAAGGAGCCGTGAGTTCAATAGGTGAGAAAACAATTGGAACGTGTCATTGCCAGATGTAATTCCGGACAATTATAATTCCATAATTATAGCACTACAGGTAATGGGTAGCTCCCTCTTCAGTTAATTGTGTGTTGACACTTTAGGCATCAAGGGAGCATCTCCATACCCACCTGTAGCCTACCACCAGTGCGTTCCCGCTCCTGCCCTTGCTGTTTTTATTTGGCATGCTCCTCCCTTATTCTCCTCAAGTTCCATCCATGAAAACACTACCAACGTTTCAAGGCTCAAGTTAAATCCAGCAAAAAAAAAAAAAAAAAAAAAATCAGTTTCTTTCAGCAAGATAGGACCTGTCCGTTTTCTGAAACACACAGTGGTTCCTTCCATTTGGTCCTGTGTCCAGCCTTACTATCTGTTTTCTGTACTCTAAGCTTGTAGAAGTTACCCTGCTGGTTACCCTGGCAAAGGAGCAGTGCTGGCAGGTATGGCAGGTATTAGCATGCAACCCCACTCACAGCAGGCATCAGATAAACAGACAGCTTCTCAGTTAGCCCATTTGCAGAGGACATCGGTATGATGAGCCCAAGACTCCAAATTTGACTCTTTTTTTTTTATTTAAAGATTTATTTTTTATTTTTATACATACAAGCTGGGGTACAGGCCAGAGGCGTGGGGCGGCGAGAGGGTTCACCAGAGACAGAGCGGGGAGCAGAACAGGCAGATCAGAAATACACTGCTGAGGGGAGCAGCGGGCAAGGCAGGAGGGGTCTGCCGCACCATGTGGGATTCTCCCTGGCCGGGCATCGAACTCGCGTCGCCACTGCCGACAGCTCCACAGCGCAGCGCTTAACCGCTGCGCCACCGGGGAGGCCCCAAATTTGACTCTTGAAGGACTCTATGTTAGGGGGACAATTTACATCATGCCTGATAGCACTCTAATTCAAATAATTTTTAATTAGTAAAAGGATGTTTAGGGGTCACATAACTGAAAAGATTGTGGGGGGTAGTTTTCTTAGGTTCAGGCACAGTATATCAGAATTTATAAATGCTGGCAGGAATCTACTATCTTCGTCTCTTAGCTTTGCTTTTTCCCACATCAGCTTGATGCTTGGCTGGACTTTTGCCATGTCAGGGCAGGGATGAGTCCTCGCCTCTTCAGGTGTAGATTCCCCTTCCCTCAGCAATCTCAGAAAAAAGAGAGTCCTAATGAACTCCAAGGCCTGTCCTTCACTATGAATCTGATTTGACCACTCCTGAATCTA
Source organism: Scalopus aquaticus (assembly GCA_004024925.1). NCBI lineage: Eukaryota > Metazoa > Chordata > Mammalia > Eulipotyphla > Talpidae > Scalopus > Scalopus aquaticus. The sequence goes on from PVIJ01024377.1 coordinate 7,910, forward strand.
AAGGTGATTGGTCATTAACACCTTTGGAACCACAAGAACGGAAGTGGAGACAGCTATACATTTCTGGTGTTGAAAAGAGCTCAGTGCATGTTACGCAGGTGAAAACAACAGAGATCCAATCCAGGGTTATTTAACTTTCCAAAGAAGAATACTCAACAAATAACTTGGCTTTTAAAAAATATGTATTTATTTATTTATGCGTGGAAGAACTGGGGTGTATGCCCGAGGTGCTGAGGGTGGTGGTGGTGGTGGTGGTGAGAGGATTCACCAGAGACAGAGTAGGGAGCAGAACAGGCAGATCTACTGAAGTACACTGCTGAGCGGAGCAGCAGGAGAGACAGTAGAGGTCTGCCGCACCATGTGGGTTAGCTCCCTGGCCAGGATTGAACTCAGTGGAACTCAGGCTGTAGTTGTCATAGTGCTGAGACTTAACCCCTAAGCCACTAGGGAGGCCCTAAATTGCCTTTTAAAAAACAGCTTCATTTCAGATGCTAAACAGGCATTAGAAAAAATGCACGCATTAATCATATGATGAACCAGTCCCAAGGAATGCAAAAAGCTCGGTGTATCTTGTTTTCACTATCAAATACGCACCTCAAATCACAACCCATGCAAATTTATCCTAAGGAAGTAATCGGAGGAGCATGCAGAGTCTAGGCTGTTAATTTAAGCAATATTTATATAGGGATAGTAATATAAATATACAAAGTAGGGAAATGTTTAAATACATTATAATGTATACATTAAAGGTGATATAGAAAAAATGCTCATGTAATTATGATACAATGTTAAACAAAAATGGCAAGATACAAAAGTGTTTATACATAGCCACTCCAAATTTGTGTGCATATACATAGTTGCAATTAAGGCTGAGAGAAAAAACACTCCTGAGCTGTTAATAGAGTTCATTTTTGAAGGGTAAAATCACCAGTGAATTTTTCCATCTTTTATAGTTTTCTGTTTTCCAATCTTTGCTCAAAAACAGTATTATTTTATGATTGAGGGGAAAAAAGTGTTTTATTTCTAAATTCATGCCTGAGTGTCAGTGCAACTAAAAGCTTATCCTCTTGTATTCATGGTGACTATAAAGTGGGACAAGCCATTCTCTCTGGGACAGAGCCCAGAATACACACAGAGAAGAGTTTCCAGCAGCCTCCCTGCCCCAGGCTAGGCAAGGGGGCACAGTAGCTTCTATAGGCCATGCCTCCCATTATTTCCATCTGCATTGTTTTTTGTTTGCTGTTCACTCAGCCTTCAGGGCAGACGTCCACCCCCTTCTTATTTATTATGGAATGGAAGGAGAGAATGGGGAAGGGAGGGAGGGAAGGGGGGAGAGAGAGAGAGAGACAGAGAGAGAGAGAGAGAGAGAGAGAGAGAGAGAGAGGAAATCTTTCCCCCATAGGACTGCAATAAAGGAGCATATGTATCAACTAAAAAAATTCCTTGGCAACAAAAGCTTTTTAATTGAACACAGTCTCTTCAGCCAACTTATGTAAATTCTATCCCAATTTTGGGCATCTATTTTGAGCACAGGGAGAAGCGGTATGAATCTTGCCCTAAAATTGTGCTCGACAGAAGGGGTGACGCCATATGGATACCATGTTATGGGAGCCTGTCACCTGCTAACAGAGTGGAGAAGATTACAGCTTCTAATCGCCTCCCTGCCGCCTGAGCAGCCCTGGTGGGCGGAGCGCCCTGGGCATCAAGGTGTGGCACTTGCCTGGGGCTGTGGAGCCACAGGTGTCTGGGAAGCCACAGGAGGAGGGATGAGGGAGCAGCAGTGGGGCCCAGTGCTTACTTTTTACCCCAAAGGAGCTGGATTGGCTTCCTGGCTTAAGTGGGAATCTGTTTCATCCTGTAAAATTATTACCAGCTGCAAGTCAATGGTTGAACCTTTGGTGGTGAGAGTGGCCTTGAGCAACTGTCTCATGGAAGCTGGGATGGGAGCGCAGGGTCCTTGTTCACAGGGAAGATGGGGAACTACTCTGAGGAGCCTTGTCTGGGGGAGGGGAGGTTCTGAGCACAAATAACCCTCCCTTGGTGTTGTAGGAGGACGATGAGTTTTTCAAAAGTTCGGCTTTGGGATCTGCAGATAACAAATTAAGGGCGGGAAGGACTGCAGGTTGCCTGGCTTTAGTCTGTAGGTAACTTCTAATAAACCTGGGGCTTTTCCCTAGAAAGGCATTTATCACAATCTGATCACTGCTAAATATGATGCCCAAAAAAATGAAGTGGGCACATTTTACATTTATTTTCTATGCATGATTTTACCCCTAGTCACAGCAGTTCTTAGGCTATAGTCAGAGACCAATTCAATTTCAGGTGTTTATTATTTCTCTCTCCTTGCTCCTTAAGGAGGCTTAAAAGCTTTATTGGCTAGTTGAGTATATAGCTGTTACCACCATGATGTGCTAACCTTGGATGATTTGAGGAGTAGGAAACAGGAAGGTGGTGGTGTGACTGTCTAAAAATAGAAGCTCTCTGGGACAGGACTCTGTCTCCAGTGCCTAGTAGAGTGCCTGGCATGGAATGGGTAGTAGAAGATGTTATTAAATAACATTTTTGAAGGTTAGTGGAAGCAGGAGATTTTACAATGCCAATGAAACAGAGGTGGGGTGGGCCAGCAGGAAAGGGGATTAGGTCCTGACACCAAGCTGAGTAGGAAAATGGGCTAGACAGCCCAGCCTTAGGTGGCAGGAGACATACCTGTAGAGATAGACTGTCAGCCCTCACTGGGCACAAGGTCACAGAGCATCCTTGCCAAGATGTTTTGTAAGCACTTTATATAAATGTAGAGTGTTGTATATTTGGATGAGGGGAGGAGGGAGAGTATGCATGCGAGGGTTGGGGTGTTATACATCACATATAAAGTATTTCACATTGTAAGTGTTGTACTTATGCTTATTGCTACTGTACTTAATTTATAAAGCATCTTCGGGATCCAAGCACTCCATCTCCCCTCCACTGTCAAGCAATATCACCCCTCCAAACACTGCTGTCTTCTTGGATAGGAGCTATGCAGAAATTTGAGGACATATGCATATTTTATTATTTTTTTCATTAAGAAGGATTTTCTTTCAGGGACTCCCTGGTGGCCTAGGGGTTAAGTCTCAGTGCTATGACTGCTATGGCCTGAGTTCGATCCCTGGCCAGGGAGCTGACCCACATGGCACAGCAGACCTCTCCTGTCTCACCCACTGCTCCCTTTAGGAGTATATTTCAGTGGATCTGCCTGTTTTGATCCCCACTCTCTGGTAAATCCTCTCACCTCTGCCCCTCTGGCCTATACCCCAGTTCTTGTATGCATAACTAAATAAAAATAAATCTTAAAAAAAGAAGGATTTTCTTTCATTTTTCTGAGTAATTGACCTATACCATACTATGAGTTTCAGGTGTACAAGATAGTTTGATATTTGTATTCATTGTGAAATGATCACCATGTTGAAGTCACATCACCATATATAGTTACAAAAAATGTTCTTTTCATGATAACAAGTTTTAAGATTCACTTTCTTATCAACTTTCAGTGATGTGATGTGGAATTATTAACTATAGTCAGCATTTTGTACCTATCACCTCCAGGACTTAGGCCTACTTTTGCTTGTAGAAATAAAGCACCGAAGGAGCTGATGGAACTGTCATTGAGAAGTGTTGGGCCCAATTGTTAAAGAACAGGCTAGATATAAAAGATCTCTTTGCTTAAAGTCAACTGAGAATATGAAGGCCGTTTACTTCGCCAAGATTGCTTTGTCTTCTTTTTATAAAATGAGCCTGCTATATCAAGTAACACATATCAAATGATTGGTTATTCAGTAATTCCAGACTCCAGTATGCTCACTGATCTTGTTTTTCTTTTTTCCTGGATGAAAAGTTTTTGGGCTTTATGGATAATATTTGTTATCGAAATGACTCACCTGGGTTGGCCTAGGGGTTAAGTCTCAGTGCTATCACCACTGTGGCCTGAGTTAGGAAGGTAAACCACAAATAGCACAGCAGTCCTCTCTTGTCTTGCCTGCTGTTCCCCTTAGCACTGTATTTTAGTAAAATCCACCTTTTCTGCTCCCCGCTCTGTCTCTGGTGAATCCTCTTACCCCCCCCACACTTCTGGCTTACACCCGTTTCTTCTAATCAAATAAACAAATAACAGTTCCTTCCCTCCATTTATTCCCTTTTGTCCTTTCTTCCCTATACAATAAATACTCATTGAACACTTACTATGTTCTATAGACCACACTGTTTATTTGGGATTAAAAGAAATGAATGAGGCATGTCTGCCTTCAAGGGATTTTAAGTCTAGTGAAGGAAACAAGCAGTCAAATCAATAGTTATACCAGAATGATGTGTGTTTATAAGGATATATGCAGGGGACTCTGGAAATACAGAAACAAGATACTTAAGTCAGATGATCAACTCTAAACACATTAAAAGAGGTTCAAAGCTAGCTTTTAAGATTCTGTGTGATGTGTATATATGGGAGGATGGAAGAGAAGAAATATTTCATACAATACATTCTTTGTGTTAAG
>PVIJ01024378.1:0-12431 GCA_004024925.1 Scalopus aquaticus
TTATTTATGTCTTTTATATTTTGTATTCCCCTTGGGTAGCCCACCACCAATTCACCCGTGATCCATCTCCATGGTCCCTTGTGTTCTTTTCTACTCCATTTTGTACCCTTTTCCTTCCTCCTCCCCCCCACCCGCCGCTGATTGTCTCTCTCCTATTTGGTTTCCTTATAGTCCTGTTATAAGTGAAACCATTCGATATTTTTCCTTTCTTTCTGGCTTATTTCACTGAGTATTTGCTGCATTTATAGATTTTTTTCATTTGAAAATGGAAAACATTCATATGGTTAAAACATTGAAACTCTACGGAAAGTTATCCTCAGAAATCTCACTATTGATAAACATTTTTTTATGGTTTCCAACTGAGTCTTCCTTCTTTTTCTTGTAAAGAAATTATGCCTTCTCCATTCATGGAGCTCTTTCTTCATTCTTTGCCTGGTCCTTCCTAGTTTCCTTGATGTTAATGTACAGGGTGTGACTTCTTTATTAATTCAAATTAGAGGAACCCTGGGCATTTTATCCCTCGCTTCCTAGATAATTATCTACTCTAGGATATGCGACTATTTGAGTTTTAAAAGTATTTAAAGGAATTTGTCTTACTGCTCTTGAAAAACAAACGTTCTTATCCTCCATATTAATAGCAGATAACCTGGCAATATTTTTCATTTACTAGAAAATTTCTTTTAGTCTTTCATTTACTTGAAAATTTCTTTTAGCCTTTTTGGAGCCAAAATAATTGTTTAATGAATTATATGTGTATATTTATATGTGTATATTTAATGTTATATATGTGTATTATATGTCTGTATACATACAATATATAAATACATGTATACACAGATATACAGAAAGGTCAGCCTTTTAAAGGTATTTTGAGGAAAAAGGATCTACATTGTCACAAAATATCGAGCAATATGTTTTATTTTATCTTATGTATCATTTTATCTTGAAAGAGCATGCATATGGAATGAGAAATCACTAATGTTTAAGCCCTTTACGTCTCTTTCTAAAAACATCCCACTTGCTTATTTGGTCAACAGGGACTAACAAATTCACTTTGGCCCAGATAGGACATTTCTAAAATAGACATTTTGGGGGAAAATGTTCACATTTTACCAGAGTTCTTCAGTACAATTTTGTAGATGAATTATGAGTTCAGTGAATTGGAACTGTGTGCCTGCTTCCTTACAGGTTTTTGATATGATTTCACATCTCTGGGTATACGTACAGATCTTGCATTCTTTTTTTGTTGTTGTTATTAATGTCTTTTACATTTTGTATTCCCCTTGGGTAGCCCACCACCAATTCACCCGTGATCCATCTCCATGGTCCCTTGTATTCTTTTCTATTCCATTTTGTGCCCTTATCCTCCCCTCGCCCAGCCCTCCCTCCGTGACCCCCCCCCAAGTGTCTCATTCTGAGTGTTCGATGCAATTCTTCTTTGAAAAAAGGCTAGAACTCAAATTTACTGACACGACCACATCATTCTTCCTACTGAATAGCTAATTTGTGTGTCATCGTTTGCCTCTGAGTTTTTCCTCCCTTACCGTCACCTATATAGAATCAGATGTTTTCACATTTGTCTCATGACCCTGTAGACATTCCTTTTGACCTCAAGAACAACCCTTCTTCCCAGTTTATCGAGAGGTCCCCATATGGCCTGGGCAGCTACACTTTCTGTTTTTCTTTGTTGTTTGCTGCTAAGCTAAGGGATTTTCCCAGTCCCAGACTGTGCCAGATTGTTGGTGGCTGTGGGTGGGAGGGGAAGAGAGTAAAAATCCTTCACAATTTTGGTATTGTCTGTTGTCTCATTTTACCACCCACAGAGGTTTTGTAGGATGACAAATCCAGGCCAGAGTCTCAAGGTAGATTAGATAAATAATACTGTGGAGAAGACAGAAAAGACCAGAACTTCAGGCCCTATGAGTCCTCTTAATGAATTTGGGGTTCATTCTCTAATAGCAGGAAGTCACTGAGGGTACTTACTTTATTATTCACTTATTAAAGAAGGACCATAGATACGCATCTCAGAAAGTCGCCTTCTTGCTTTGTCACTGTGACGAAGCTTCTCAGTTCCCAAAGAGCCTACCCTGCTGGAAACTTTACTCCCTTGCTGGCCAGTGCAGTGGCCTCTGGCCACATGTGGCTGCTGAGCACAGGACATGTGGCTGCTCTAACCTGAGTGCCATCAGTGGAGGAGGAGGCCTGAGCAGAGACCCAGCATCAGAAATGGGAGGTGTTACAGGCTGAAAGTCAGGCTGAGTTAATTTCTGAAGGATGGAAATGGTGACATGCGCAGATGCGATGCAGACGAAACATGGAGGGAGCGTGCTCTTTGATGAGGCAAAATCATAAAACTAGTCCAAGTCTGCATTGGAGAGATTTGCATTCTTTTTCCAACAAATCTCATTTATATGGCTATGAAAAAGAATCTTCTGATCTGCCATGTATAATCAAGGAAATATTTCTTTTGCTATGTCTGGTTTCTATAACCCTCTAACCTTTTATAGGATTGTAAAATAGCATAGCAAAAACAAGGCAGTCAGAAGAATACACCTTGTAGAATCAGATTATCTTTTCCCCTCCCACCCCCAGGCTCCGGAAGACACTTGCAGATTGCTGGGACACCCAGTAATCTCTTTTAGCCATTTCTAAGTAGTGGACATTGCTTTGTAACAAAACAGTCTTCTCATCTGGCAAATAAAAGGTCATTGTTGATCTTGGGGTTAGCACTGTCAGTGTGATAGCTCTGGAAGAAGTCCACCTGCAGTGGCTTGCAGGGAGAAGAACATGGTGTGTGCTGAAGACACCCACCCGTCCTCTGAGAAGACCTCCGAAGATCTAGAGGCAGAGAGCTTGGGGGCCATGCCAGGGCAAAGGGAAGCTTTGTGTTTTGTATTGTCTTTAGTTTTCAAAAGGAAAAACCTTGCTCAATGGAAACTGAAGCTAAATGCGAGTACAGTAGATGTCCAGTTTAAGAAATCCAGGCCCATGTGTATGTACCACATAGGGAGAAATGAAATCCAGGGGATAATCGAGTCTTGGGAAGGATGAAGTAAAACACAGGGAAACAGTTAGGGTGGGTTATTTGAGGCAGTTTCTGTTGGCGGGCGACAGGAAGCCACAAAACTTATACATGGGGAATATTTTCTTCCACAAATGGGAAGGATCTTGGGTTGAACTTTGCTTAAAGAATTTTTTTTAAAATATCTGGAAAGTGGGCCCTTAGATATTATCAGTGACACCCAAAGCTGCCTGGAATCTCTCTGTTGGGATATCTTGTTTTCTGCTTATCCTCTATATTCTCCTCATTTTTCTCCTGCTAAATCTAGAAGGTCCTCTAGAAGGTCCGAGAAGAAGCTCTTGGTCTGTGTTTTTCCCAGTGTGGCATCCCAGCTTTGTTCTGCCACGGTGCTTCGTATTTCCAGGGAGGGATTCTGGGTGGCTCTGCTTTGGGTCAAACCTCTGCCTTTGTCCCCTCGCCATATCCGCAGGACTCAGTACTGGGCCCGCCTAGGCCCTGAGGGTGTGTGGCCTGGTGGGGTGAGTGTGGGGATGAAACGGACGGGCAGGGGTGTCTAGTCCTGCCACGGTCGTCAATTGAAAGCAGGGCCGACGGGGCACAACTGCCCAGGCTCTGCGGCAAGAGCCACCAAAAAGCCCCAGAAGGCCAAAAGGCCGAAACCAACAAAGGACAGTGCCTGAGAGGACAGGTCACTGTCTGTGAGTTCTCACCCATGTGCACAGTTGCAAGAGACTTCAGGCTACAGGAACAACAACAAACGTGGGGTTTATTTTACAAACAGAGTAAACAAAGAGCTTACTGCATCCTCTGGTGGCTACCTCACTCAGAAAGCATCGGTAATGGTAGCTCTTTGTGAGGTACTAGGTTATACCAACAAACAGCTCTTTGAGACACCAGGCCCAGGGCCTCTGGTGCTCCTTTCAGGAAATGTCAGAGACAGGACTGGGGCCCCGTCTTTGCAGATTCCTTCAGTTTCTCTTCCTGCTTGGAGGGCAGCTGCTAAACGTTCCACTTCTTCTTTCTTCCTTGGAGGCCAGGAACGGACTTCTCTCTTCGGAGTCTGGAACCTTCATCTTTCTTCTGCTGGGGGCTGGTGTCGTTGTGGTCTTCTCCTGTTCTTCTCTTCAGGGGCCTCCTCCTCTCTCTGGGACTGGCTTCCTCTCTTTTTTTCCTTCCTTTTCCTACCCTTTTCTTCCCCCCTTGGAGCTTTCCGATCCTGGCTTATAATCCTCATTCATGGTACCATCCACAAGTCTGATTGGACCATTTTTTAATCCTGGGGCTGATTGGACCTACCCATCAGCTCCTAGCACCTGATTGGTCCATTCAAAATGGCAGTTAACTGGGCTCTGAGGAGCAACTGCCACAACTGACTTATGGTGAGCAGAGGGGTGAGAGGCACCACTGCTCCTGCCAGCTCCCACTGCTAAGGCAGCTTGGTGCCGGTAACAGGGAGAGAGGGCTTTTGTCAGAAAAGGGATGTCTGATAGCATTTGGATGAAATAGAATAACAATTCCAGATCCTCCCTGTGGACTGAGACACCCACTAGTCTAGAAAAGATTTACAGGTTGGAGAGTTGGTAGTTGGGAGGGCACTTAGTGCTCAGAGGCTTCAACTGGCTTTGGGGAACTTCTGGGAGAGTGCAGGAATGTCCACGCAGAACCTCCAAATAGAGTTTGGCATTTTCTTTAGAATGGCACCTCTTGAGCAACCTAGAATATTTATTGATTTTTTTAGGGTCTTCCTGCTACTTTTCCCTTTGTAGGTATTCTGGTATTTTTCTTTTATAGTTCAAAATAATGAATAGCTTTTGTGTGTATAATTGAATGTTTTTTTACTCCATATTTTTATTTTAGATGGCTTTGAATACATCCTTGCTAGAAAAGCCAAGGAAATAATACAGTTTCTCTACCTTCTCATGGATTTTTTTAAGTGAATATTTTAAGACTTTCAAGGTTGTAATTTTATAGTCTGTACTAGTGCCATTCTCATAGTGGTTTTATCTTTAGCTGGATTGATTGTTTACAAACCATCCTTTTACCAAAGCATCTTTATTCTTATATCATTTGTTTTCATTTACAGAAGTGGTTGTTCTAATTAAGCAGCTTAATTGGTTATAGAATTCCAGGTTGATCTTTAATTAATAAATATAGCATAAAATTATTTTTGTTGAGCACCAAGGGGGTATTTATCCACTATATTCTGGCTTCCATCCTTGTGTAAATTCTCTTTAAAAAAAAAAAAGACAATATATAGAAACCATTACTGCTGTTCCCATTTATAATGTTACTCATTAACTGATTATTTTTCTCCCAGTAATGGTGAATCATTTTTTTCTTTATATGCTCATTCAGCCCCTCTTGTGACCGAAACACAGATGTTTTAGAGACTGCTGGCTGAGTCAGAGACAGCTGTGAGTGGTCTGCATCCTAGGACAGAACAAAACCAACTGTGAACTCACGATCTTGACCTCATTTTGACCTTTTAACTCACTTATTCATTTGTTCTTCCAAAGCATTGCCTCTAGAAGTTACACTTTGCATTTGATGGTTCTCGGCTTAATAAGATATGTCAAATATTAGTACTTTATTACTTATTCCATGTTTCTCTCTATTTATATCCCTGGCTATTGGTTGTTCCATTGTTAGTATGAATATTGTTATTTTCACACCCTGACTTTGGTTCTACTGATTAAGAGTAAAATTAGGGAGAAAAAGTAAAAATCAAGTCGTCTTTATTTCTCCCAGTGGTAAGTCCATGGAAAGCTTGGAAAAGCAGTTTGAAAATTATGGCTTAAATTGAGTATTTGTTTTGTCTGCATTTTATCACAAGTACTTCAAATTCTTGGTGCCCAACTATTCCCTCCTCTCCTCTAATCAACAGTAATTTGCTTCATCATTCAAATACTTACCTTTTTCCTTTTATTTTTCTGTTTTTATTCGCAAACTCAACATCACTTGAGGGTTTTCTTTAATTTCTTCACAAAATACATATTTAGAATGCTATGGACTAAGTGTTTACTTCTCCCCCTCCCCCAAATTCATATGTTGAGCCCCAAACTCCCAGTGATGATATTTGGAGGGGGACCTTTGGGAGGTAACTAGGGTGAAATGATGTCATGAATGTGAATATTGTTGGGGCCTCCATAATGGGGTTAGTGTCCTTTTGAGAGCCGGCACCAAAGACTTGTAGGGTTTGCTCTCTTGCCAACACAAAGAGGTAATGTGAGGACACAGAGAGAAAGTGACTATCTTCAAGCCAGGACGGGCACTGTCACTAGAACTTGACCATGGTGATCTCTGTCAGTTTCCAGAACTGTGAGAAATTGACTTTTTGTTATTTAAGCCACCCAGTCTATGGTGACTAGTGATGGTGGCCCAGCTGACATTAGGATGTACTGTGACTCCTGGAGGTAAAAGCATTATACCCTTGAGGTGTCCTTGAGAGTTTCTGGAGATCATTCTTTATAAACTACTCTATCTGACACTTAGCTCCAACCCAGGTATTTGTCAGCTGCTCCTGGCTTGCACATGGTTTGGGGGACTGATGCAGGCAGGTGGGTCATTGCATCCCTGTTAAAACTGAAGGCGCCTCCTCTGAAATGGAGTTCATGGTTTCCTCTTTCAGAGACTGTTTCTTCCCACTGAAAGAATTCTAAAGTGATATTTAGGTAAGAATTGGGTATATGTCAACCCAAAGTCCAGATCTGTCCTCAGTTTATTTTTTTTACCCAGTTAAGATGTAAGTATAATGCTCTCCACTTAGTAGTGAAGTGATAAACGTGTAGCATAGCTTTAAATATTCAGTAAACTATACTAGATGACCACTAGGTACACTTCATGAAAGAGGAACCAAACCAGATCTCTAGATTATTCCTTGTGTGACCCTGTGGTAATGTTCCATCTTGGGCCGTGAATGAGTTAGGTCCTCCCCAGTTATACCCTCAGGTGGGCCCTGAGACTTGGTTTCATCAGAATGAAGTGGAATGGACACTGGCCCTCATCTAGGACAACCTTTAAGAAGACCTGGAAGCCTCTTCTTTGACTCTGAAAAGGCAGCCGTCATGTGAAAAGTCAGACCACTCTGAGGCACCTGTGCTCTGAGAAAGCTCGAGCAGCTATGGAAAAGCCCACTTGGAAGAGAATGGGGATCTCATTTGATAATCCTATCTGAGCTCTTGGTCATCTTCCAACACCATGTCCCAGCCACATCTGCAAGGCCAGGTTGGACCTTTTAGCCTTTCTTAAAGTACTCTAGCTGAATGCCTTTGAAGAAGAGGAATTGCCCAGTCAACCCACAGAATTGTGAGAAAGTCTGTCAGTATTTTATGGTGTGGTTGTCAGACTCCAAGATGGCTCCCAATGTGTAGTCTCCTCCACGCTGTATGTGACTGACATGTACAACCAATAGAACATTACAGAAATGATAGTATGGGACTTTTGAGACTAAGTCACAAAAGATATGTCTGTGGCTTCTGTCTTGCATCATTTTGGGTCACTGGCTGTGGGGGAAGCCAGCTGCTCTGTCATGAGGGTGCTCAGGCAGCACCATGGAGGTGAGTTTGTGGTGAGGACCTAGCTGAAGCCTCCTGCCAGCAGCCAGCATTAGCTCGCCAGGCCTGGGAATGGGTCACTGGAAGCAGATCCTGTAGTCTGGTCGAGACTTCATGTAACCACAACTGATCCCCCTCAATTATTATTTTCCTCAGTCGTTGTTTAATAGGGAAAAATTCTTTTCCTCTCTTCTATACTCAATGCAGAAAGTGCAGCTTAGACACAACTTGAAAATAGCTATATAAATAATTCATCATTTAACAGCCTAAAGTGGCCACTTACCTTAATGAACTGTTACAGTTCCCAAACCCTGACTGAAAGAACTAGGAGTCTCATAAGTACAAAAAGAACAAAACTAGGATAATGTTCCCCCTATGAACTAAAATGACAGTTTATAGATTTTATTGTCCTCTTTCTTTTGACTGACGTGAGATTTCTTTTTTAAAAAAGATTCTTTTATTTCAATTAAAGGCTTGGAAATGGGGGAAGAGAAAATTGGAAGAGTACTTCAATTCTTAGTGTAAATAGTCTTATTTCTTCCCACATTTAATTCAGGAAAGTATAACAAATATTTATTGAGTGCTGTTCAGGATAGGACTTTGGCCGCGTATTGCTGAGTGGCGACACACCACTCTTGGCTCATTAACAGTTTACTAATTGCTGCTAGGAAAATTAGAGAAAAGAATTTAGGAAATTGAAAGGTATGGAATGAAGTTGTAAAGCAGAGGGTCTTGATTGAAAAGCTGGAGATTTTCAGTTTTGGGGATCTAATTCTGGAATTGAACTGTAGAATTGGTTTTTAGCATGACTGTTTTCTGGTCAAGAAACACTTAAAGTGGCTCTTAGAAAATTTAGCCCGTATCCTTGTGTAGGTTGGATTGGAGACAGGAGGCGGGGAGGGAAGGTCACGTCTCAAGAGGTTAGTGTGAAAAGGGTTTTAATTATTTATTTTTTATTTATACATACAAGCTGGGGTGCAGGCCAGAGATGTGGGGCGGCGAGAGGGTTCACCAGAGACAGAGTGGGTAGCAGAACAGGCAGATCAGAAATTACACTGCGAGGGGAGCAGCGGGCGAAGCAGGAGAGGTCTGCCGCGCCATGTGAGATTCTCCCCGGCCGGGCGTCGAACTCGTGTTGCTGCTGCCGACAGCTCCACAGCGCAGCGCTCAACCGCTGCGCCACCTGGGAGGCCCTGAAAAGGGTTTTAAGGCTCACCCTACCCATCTCATTGTAGAAGAAGCCCACGGGATGCGGCAAGATGCTGTCATAAGGGAACCCTTGGTGTCCTTGCAGTGTGGGGAGTGACATGGACTTCACTAGACAGAAAGACCTCCCTTCAAATCTAGCCTTTACTCTTCGATGCCCTGGCAATCCCAAGAATACCTGTAAGCAACCTCATGGTTAAGCATAAGACAAGACAGCCAGTGAGGTTGTGTCTTCTCTGCATGCTAGGTGCACACAGGTTATGAAAGTTAAATGTTGTCAATTAGACTGAAATTCTCTATGTTCAGCATGGTTGTTCTTTCTCTTTTAAGGAGAGAGCTTTAAACTCAGGCACTGCCACCTCTGTCCCTCGTGAGCAGAGCACCCTTGTGAGTTAGGGGCTTAGTGCAGCTGGTTGGGCTCACTCGTGCCAGGGACGTCTCTGGAGTAAGCTGTGACCAGGTTAAGCCTCGAGCTGGCAGATTTCCCGCTGGGAAAATAAGACAGGTGAATGTGGCTTTGTTTGTAATCTTGTCTAAGAGATTATGGGTATAGCCTCCTGGAGATTATGGGTATAGCCTCCCTTTCCTAAGTGTTTTCTTGCCCGCTGCTGACAATTGCTCTGTTTCTTTAACCTTCTTTGCTCTAAACAAACAGTTGTTTTGTCTCGAAATTAATAGGGTCACCAAACAAAGCATGCCAGTGCTAGGACAGAAGGAAAACCAGTGCCTGTTAGATGAGTTGAACAAAGCCTTTTTCTTTTTTTAATCAATTTTATTGATTTGGCTTTCATTTGTAAAACTATACAATTTAGCGAGTACAGCTTCCCACCTTGATAGGTGCATACGCTTCACTTGCCCACCACCAAAGTTTCGTGTCGTCACACTACCAAATTGACCCTCTTCATTTCCTCCCACTCCCTGCTCCCTGGTAACCACCATAACTTTTACAGTCATAGAAATATTTTTGCTGTGTCTTGCCAACTTGTTTGTTTTGGTTATTTATATTCCACATTTGAAAGAAAACACCAGATAATAGCTTTTCACTTTCTGATTTATTACACTTAGCAAGTCACCTCAAGTTCCATCCGTATTGTCTCAAAAGACAAGATTCAATCTTAGTTCATAACTAAGTAGTATTCCATTGAATGTCTATACTACAATGGATCCAGTTATGGATGGGCATGTGAGTTGATTCCATGTCTTGGTTATTACGAATAATGCTCCGGTGAACATAGAAGGATGTCTGTCTTTTGAAATCAGTGTTTTCTCATTCTGCAGGTATATACCTAAGAACAGTATTTCTGGATCATACGGCTTTTTCCATTTTTAGTTTATTTAAGGAACCTTCCTATTGTTTTCCATAGATTAAAAACATTTTCTTTGCCCAGCCCTCCACACTAAAATATATAACTAAACAGGATTCCCACGCTAAAATTGTTTTCAAGCTTTTTGTTTTCATACTGTAGAAATCTGAAATTTAGCTTAAATTGAAAAACGCAAACAGCATGTGATCTTTTTTAATCTCGCCAACTCTGAGGTCATTCTCTGCACACAGTATTATGGGAAAAGCTTATATACTTGACCTTTAAATTATTTTGGTATGTGTGCCATCCACCTGTGGGGAATTAAAGAGGCCCCACAAATTACAAGCATGCATACACTGTGGTTTTGGCATTTGAAGGATAAAACAGTTTATGAATAGTGTTCTCTGTGAGAACAGATAATTTTATGCATTAATGGTCTGTATATTTATAAGAACTGCTTGCACAAACCGTGGAATTTAGAGCTAAAGGAGATGAAATCAGTTTGGACTTTCTTCACACATTTTTTTTTATCGAAATACAACTGACATACAATGTTGTTTTAGTTTCCTATGCACCACCTAGTGATTCCACATATGCACGTATTGCAAAATGATTATCGCAATGGCTATCATCTTTTCTTAGCAACCTCCAAATTTGCAGTACCTTATTACCGAATACAGTCTCCATGCCACAAATTACACACAAGGATAATTTAATCAAATTAATGTTTGATTTAGCATTTGTCTTGTTACCATCCTGCTCTTTCTAAATGTACACACAGTTATTACTGATTTGCAGTAGGACTAGGGATTCTTAGAGTGGACAGTTTATTTCTTTAAATTTTCCATACATCTGTAAGCTTTGTTTAGGTCTACATTGATAGTCATTTAGCTGTTTAAAAAATAAGAAAATTAGCCACAATTAAGAGAGAACCACAATTTGGAGCCACACATGTCCATATCTGTTGGTGTTATGGAATAAGAGTGACTTAAGCTTCCAAGAAGGTTCTTTGATCAGATTTGTCAACTCTGAGCATGACTGTATGTGCATAACCGTATATTCCTATACTGGGTCAGAAACAAACTTGAGCCAGATTATTGGGAAATGGGCCAGAGCTCTGCAGCATTTTCTGTCTTGTGCTGTTCGGTGAGGCCGTCTTCAAGAGAGCAGGCAGCTCATTGTTGCACCAATGTTTCATCAGATGTGTTCGGCCACTGAGCACCTCATTATATTGTAAGCGGAGAATGTTTGTGATTTCCAGGTCTCTTGTTCAATTAGATTAGATATTATGCCCCCCAATATCCATAATTATTAAGATACTTTATGTTGGAGGCAATATGAGAAGATTTTTGTCTATTTCAGAAGATTTTACACAAGAAAGTTTCTTTTAATTCAGAAAGAAATATGTTGTCAAAGGCAGACTTTGCTTTGTTTTAGACACTGAAATGGAGTAGTTTCGTCTGTTCTAAAGGTTTTAATTAACACTCAGCTTGAGAGCTCGAAATGGCTGCTACCATCACTGCCGTGTTCTAGATTCATCAGTTTCATCTTCTAACCTTGGAGCCAGCCTGCCTGCCTTGCTACCCATAAAACATTTGCAGTTATCTCAGCACCTAAATAACCTTAGTTACACATCTTTCCTATTCTCTTCTTGGATATGTTCTTCAAAAAGAAATTGGTATGTGAAAGCTTTCAGGAAATGAAGAATATTCCACGATATTTTCATGCCTCCGTGTTTGTCTGCCTCAGTGCATTTTGCAGTAGTTTGTCCTTTGTTCCATCTAGCTGCCCGTGCATGCTAGCTGCAACCATGCAGCTGCTGGGAGGGTTGTGGTTTGTTTTGTCTTGGCTTTTTCAGTTCTAATGCAGATTTAGAAAGCTGAGTGTTTCTGCTAGACTAGATTTTTTTTTAACACTTAATTATTTTTAATTGATATTTTCCATTATATATAAAAGTAGAAAGAATAGTATAAGGAACACCCTAGATACTTATGACTCAACTTCAACAAATTCATCAGATCCAGTCCTCTTGTTCCTGGAGATACCTGCAATGCAAGTTTTCTGTCTTGCCTTCTTCAGAATCTGGTTATTTCCAGCAAAGCCCTTGTGCATCTCCTTGACAGAGCTGTAAATGGTTTTATATGAACTACAGCATCTCAAGGTATTTATTGACTTCTGACTTACATGACTGATGGGACCCAAGAGGGATATTAGTGAACTGACACTTGAGCTGGGTGTTTTTCTTGGGTTTTGTGCAACTGGTAGGGAAATAAAGGTACTACCCTTACAAAGAGGAGCTCTGAATGGGGGGGGGAGGGGGCGGTGCTGGGGTGCAAGCTTTTGGGG
>PVIJ01024379.1:0-12316 GCA_004024925.1 Scalopus aquaticus
ATTTGTATTCCCTTCCTTCCTCCCTTCCTCTCTCTCTCATGTTTTTTTTTTTAAAGATTTATTTATTTCTGCACACAAGCTGGGGTACAGGCCAGAGGTGTGGGGCGGTGAAAGGCTCACCAGAGACAGAGTTGGGAGCAGAACAGGCGGATCCACTGCAATACACTGCTGAGGGAAGCAGTGGGGGAGGCAGGAGAGGTCTGCCCCACCATGTGGGAATCTCCCCTGCCGGGCGTCGAACTCGTGTCACAGCTGTTGACAGCTCCAAAGCGCAGCGTTTAACCGCTGCACCACCAGGGAGGCCTCTTTCTTTCTCTTTTTACATTGTGTATTCCCCTTGGGTAACCCACCACCAATTCACCCATGACCCATTACCATCATCTCTTGTGCTCTTTTCTTCCCCATTTTGAGCCCTTATCTTCCCTCTCCCTTGCTGGGTGTCTCTCTCTTGTTTGGTTCCCCTATATTCCTGTTATAAGTGAGACCCATTTGATAATTTTCTCTGTCTTTCTGGCTTATTTCGCTGAGCATGATCCCTTCAAGCTCCATCCAGGTTGCTGATAATTGCATGCGTTTATAATTTTTGAATGCTGAATAGTATTCCATTGTGTATATGTACTACATCTTCTTGATCCAATCATCTATTTTTGGGCATCTGGGTTGTTTTCAAGAAGGCTGGACTTCTTAATGAATTGATGTGTTTATCATTATACAACCTCCTTTTTCTATTAGTACTTTTTTCCTAAGCCTCCTTTGGCTGACACTAACATACCATGCTAGCTTTCTTTGCTTAGTTTTTATTTGATATACTTTTTCCATTTTTTTCTTTCAGTCAGTCTGTGCCTTAATCTCTCAAGCATGTTATGGTAAACAGCAAATAGTTTGGTCTTGTTTTCTACTTTTCCCCCCACTCTGATATATTGTGCCTTTTAATTGCAGTGATTAATTAATTTATATTCAACTAAATTATTAGTATGTGTGCATTTAAACTTACTACCTTGAAATTTTTTTGTTTTTGTCCCAGCTGCTTCTTAACAAAAATCTATTTCTCCTTTCCTGCTTCCTTTTGAATGAAGTGAGTATATATTTTAATATTCCATCAGATCTTCTCTACTTTTAAGTTATGCCTTTTGGTATTATTTTCTAGTGGTTGCTTTAGATATTAAAATATTCATCTTTAACTTTTCATAGCCTATATTAAAAATATTCAACTAATTTATAATCAGTACAAGGAGTTTAAAACTACATACATCTAATTACTGACCATTTCTTCCATTGTGTTCTTTTTTTTTTTTTTAAAGATTTATTTATTTATACATGCGAGCTGGGTTGCAGGCGAGAGGTGTGGGACAGCAAGAGGGTTCACCAGAGACAGAGTGGGGAGCAGAACAGGCAGATCAGAAATACACTGCTGAGGGGAGCAGCAGGCGAGGCAGGAGAGGTCTGCCGCACCATGTGGGATTCTCCCCGGCTGGGCGTCGAACTCACATTGCGCACTACCGACAGCTCCACAGCACAGCGCCCAACCACTGCGCCACCAGGGAGGCCCCCATTGTGTTCTTATTGACATACGTTTCACTTTGACATAGGGTAAAAATGCATTCACCCAATTTTGATTTAAGCAGTTAATTGACCCTTTACAAGTTTGATTCTATCACTATCATCATCATTTACCTGATAAAGACATTTAAATATATTAGAATTTAAAATGCATTTTATATTATTTAAAAAATAATACTTTTATGGGATTTAAAATGTTTTATATTTTATATGTAGCTGAGCAATTTTGAAATATCCTTTATATTTACCCACATAATATCTTTACTAATTTTCTTTGTTCTTTCATGTTGACAAATCTCTGGTATTTCCCTTCAGACTCAAGAATTCCCTTTAGCATTTCTTATCAGGTATCGATGAATTCTTTCAGCCTTTGTATATCTGAGAATTTATTTTTTCTTCCTTCATAAAGGATATTTTCACTAGATACAGAATCTAGGTTGATAGTTTTTTTTTTTCTTCCAGAACTTCAAAATGTCATTCAATTTTATTCTTTTCTCTGTTGTCCAGCTTAATAGTCTTACTTCATTTTGCTGTTTACATCTGCATAAAGTGTGATTTTTTTCTCCCACAGGCTGTTTCAAGATTACATTTGGCTTTTAGCACTTTGAATATGATGCATATGATTTTCTCTACATTTATTCTGCTCTGGGTTTCTTGGAACTGTGGGAGAATAGTCAATTGTTTTCAAATATTTTTTTCTGCCCCACTTTATCTTCTTTATATGGAAATCCAATTATGCAAACTTCTAATGATTTGATATTGTTTCATAGATTTTAGGTGCTGTATTAATTTTACACTTTCTCTTTACATTGAAATTTGGATAATTTCTATTAGTAAGTCCTTAAGTTCATCTATTTTTTTCCTTCTCTGTGTCTAGCCAGCTGGTAAGAGTGATCAAAAAAATCTGAACATGCTCCCCCATACATGTTATTCTCCTCCCTCACATTTTCAAATAACACCCTATAGCAGAAGCAAGCACTGATGGCACTGTATCAGTGGCCTGTGACCCAAATATAACCACAACCCCAATTTTAGGAATCAACTTTTTAAACATTCCTATAGGAGGATAATGAAGCCAAACACAGATATTTCCTTCAAATGTGTTAGGTGATATGACTCCTTGAAGCAGATGAAGTCCCTAAAAGTTAGAGGGGTGTTGCACTCTTCCTCCCCAGTGAAAAACCAATTCCAGTCTGATACTGGATTGAATGTGCTATTTAACCTGAAGTCAGTTTATGAAGTAGCAGTTGCAGTAAAAATCCTGGTTTCATTAAATATTTTTAAAGAGAATTTATGAATGTTTTAAGGGTAACAAGATAACAAAGCCTAAAATTAGTTTTTATTTACTTCATCTAATTTTTTGTCCCAGACATCTTCACATTGAAAAAGCTTGAACTTTGTGAATTTTAATATCACATTCAAGATATTTTTAAACCATAATCACTATGTGTTTATTGGATTATTCACATTTATATTATAAGAATACACTAATTTTATTCAGGTTCAGTGCCCAGAGATGTTCCATTTCATTTTTTTCCCTTTCTTACAGTTCTGTTTATCACTTATCAGTGGTGTATGTGACCTTGCAGTATGTTCTAGGGAATGCTAAAGAATAGGAGTCATGGTTGAAGACTACTCTGTACCCACAATATGCTAAGAACATTCTGGACTGCAGTTTGCTTCACCATTGTAATTCTCTTTAATCATTTAGCTGTTGATGGGCACTTAGGTTGCTTCCACCTCTTGTAAATAATGCTGCAATGAAAATGGGAATCCATATATCTTTTTGAATCAGTCCTTCATATTCTTTGGATAAATGCACAGAGCTGGAATAACAAGATTGTATGGAATTTCTGGTTTTAATTTTTTTTTGAATGATAGTATTTTCCATAATGGTTATACTGATTAACATTCTCACCAATTGTGTACTAGGGTTCCCTTCTATGAACAACCTTTCCAACTTGTTTCATGTTTCTTGGATAATAGCCAATCTTACCGTTGATTTCTTATTTTTGCTTTGATTTTCATTTCCTTAAGAATAAGAGATGATACTTTTTCGTGTGTCTATTGGTCATCCATATGTCTTCTTTGGAGAAGTGTGTATTCAGATTCTCTGCACACATTTTTCAATTGAGTTCTTTGTTTTTATGTAGTTTTATGAGATCTTTATATATTTTGCATATTAATTTTAATCACTTGTCAAGTATATGATTTACAGATACCTTCTCCTACTCTTCATTTGCCTTTTCATTTTGATGATAGTTTCTTTTCTTTTCTTTTTTTTTAAAAGATTTATTTATTTATGCATACAAGAGCTGGGGTGCCGGCCAGAGGTGTGGGGGGTGAGAGGATTCACCAGAGACAGAGTGGGGAGCAGAACAGACAGATCCACTGAAAAACACTGCTGAGGGGAGCAGCAGGCGAGGCAGGAGAGGTCTGCTGCACCATGTGGGAATCTCCCTGGCTGGGGATCAAACTCATGCTGCAGTGGCTGCAGATAGCTTCACAGTGCTGAGATTTAACCCCCTGTGCCACCAGGGAGGCTCTATTTCTTTCTCTATACAAAAGATTTTTAGTTAATGTGGTCTCATTTTTATAATTTTGCTAGTAAAGATATGATGAATATGCAAAATGAAATACTACTCAGCTATAAAAAAGATGAAATCCTGCCATTTGCAATGTGGATTGACCTAGGGGGTATTATGCTTAGTAAAATAAGTCAGATGAGGAAGTCAAAACACTGTATGATTTCACTCATATGTAGTATATAAAAAAACAAAACAGGGCTTCCCTGGTGTATTAGATATTAAGTCTCAACAGTATCACATCTACTGCCTGAATTTGATCCCTGGCCGGGGAGTTAATCCACATATGGCTCAGCAGACCTCTCCTGTCTTTCCCACTGCTCCCCTCAGCAGTGTATTTCAGAAAATACCCCTGTTCTGCTCCCCACTCTGTCTCTGGTCAATCCTCTCATCCCCTGTACCTCTGGCCTATACCCCAGTTCTACACATAAATAAATTTAAAAAAAATGAATAAAGCTAAATAAATCAAAAATAAACTATTAGACTATAAGACCAAATTAGTGGTTACCAGAGGGAAAGGGAAAGGGTAAAGGATAAATTTGGGTCAGTTGTGTAGTGAAGGATTTTTTGGTGGTGAGCATATGTAATACATACATATGTTGACTTATAAGGATACACACTTGAAACCTATACAAAGTAATTCAACAAAATACTTTAATCCCTCAATAAAATAATGCTGATGATGAAAAATCATTACATTTCTGTTCACTAGCTGATTAAAGTACTTTTGTTGCCTATTACTACTGAATCTTTGGCAACTCCATGAAGTGTTGTGGGTTCCCTGAGTTGGATATCCGTAGGCAGGAGTGTTAGCAATGGCTAAGACTTCCTAGGAATGTCCTCTGAGATGCACAGGTCGTGGATGTCAAGAGTGATCCTTAGTGTTGTGATGAAAGTCTTCCAGATTTCTTCCTAACTTACATTAGTCATTTATACAATGAGTTGGTGAAACTGATTTACTCCAGGATGATTGTAATGGGGAGGTTATCAGTAGCAAACTAGTGTCAAAGTGATGTATAACTATTTTGCAAAGCAGCAACCTTAGAAGTATTGCTACCTTTGAAGCTGACTCCTTGGCATGGCTTATGCACAACATTTTAGACATTTTTACATGGTCTACATAATATCAGCCTCCTGTTTCAGACTGGACATTGCTTGGTTCAGTCTAAAATCCTGGAATCGAGGGTACATGGCAGAGAGTAGGAGGTGATAGAACCTAAATGGAATTTTGCAAATGAAGGGATTGGTGGAGATCGGATGGCTGTGAGTCAGCCCATCAGCTGGTGTCAACATCCAAGAGATGTGAGGAATGAATGCAGTTATAAAAATCAGATCAAGAACTCTTCAGTTTTTTGCCATATTTTAATCATGATCTAGGCATTTGAGTTTATAAAGTTAAAAAAAATAGAAACAGACATTGTCAACTTATACAGTGTACCCTCTGGAGGGAGGTGATAATAGAAACATAATTATGTAATTAAAAATAGTTGGACAGGATAAAAATAATGGAAGTTAACATTAATGGGTTGTAGTCAATCTATATTTCCTTTTAAGCAGTAAGAAGTTCCCAGGGTGTCTGTCTTTCCATATGGACTTAATTAACCCAGTTGATATTCAGCAGGTTTGGGTGGTTTTAAGGGTGAGGGACAATAAAGGTGTCATGCAGCATTCAGTATTTTGATTCCAGGAAAGAGAAGTGATAATGATCCATATTCCATTGTATACTTTCATATAATGCAAACTTACCAAACATGAAAATTTTAATTGGACTATTCTAAGCAGTACCATTGTTATCGGCATTCTTGTCAAGATGAATCTTAACATGAAAACATTTCTCTTAAGCTACCACAAAACCCAGAATCATTAAAAATTTAAGAATTGCTAAAATTCAAAAGACATGTATCTCCATATATTGTTTATGTTTTGCATTTCATTCAGTTTGAGTAATGAAACTAAATTGGTTGATTTGTTTTATACTTTGCCTATTTCTTTTTTTTTAATATATATTTTTATTGTTATTTATGTCTTTTACATTTTGTATTCCCCTTGGGTAGTCCACCACCAATTCACCCGTGATCCATACTTTGCCTATTTCTAATCAGTTTCACTTTTGGTTTTCCATGAGCTCAGAGAGTGATGTAGTTATGGAGGGTTGCATACTCCTGGCATTATTCATATTCTCAAAAAGTTTTCGGTCATTAAAAAAAAAACATTTCATTGCATGTAAGGGCTTGTGAAGACTGGAATACCTGTTACATAAAACTTAAATGTGGGGCTAAAAATACTTTGACAGGATGTGAATGGAATTGTGTGGAACTTGGATTTACTTGAAACAAGGAAAGTCAAATGTTATCAGTACATCTAGATTTTATTGGTTGCTTAATAAATTTCATAATTACCCTGAATTTTGTTGAAGCACTATACAGTGAATGGATATGCTATAGTATTTAATTTTTGTCTATTGATGTCTGCTATAAATCCTGGTAATGTAGGCGCTGTATATATTTAATAAACAGAACTTGGATGCAGCATAGTATTCTAATAATAAGGAAAGCTCGGTAGAATGTTAAATCTATGCCAGCTGAGTTCAACCACCAGACAATTTCAGCAGAAACAAAATATCTTTGGTTAGCAGATCTTTCCACTGTGCTGTTAGTTGGTGATGTAAATCAACGATTGATATGCACCTTGCTATATGTTCTGCTAGAAAGACTCACATTATACTTACTCATTTGCGTTATAATTGAATACAAAATAGCTGCATTCTATCATTCATGCCAAGTCCTTCTAATTATTTAGTATTTACGAGAAGAATAGGATGGCTGCCTCTGAATGGATGACAGGGGTGAATATTAAGCTGGCATTACCAATGGTTTATCATTCGGTTGATGATGGCCTGAATCTCTTGCCTCTTCTCATCTTTTGGCAAGCTGCCTTGTGGCCCTTCTTCTGTTCATTAGCACCTTTACCAGAGGTGTGCAGGACAAGGAATCCCAGTCAGTCCACTTTACTCCTTGTCAGCAATTCTGGTCAAACAGAGGAGCAGGGACAAGATTGGAATTAATGGCTAAATGAGGTTGGAAGATTGTCTGTGGTTTTCATGACTTCTCTCTGCTTGTTAACCAGCTGAATCTGGAGCTGAATGCTGTATCTTTTCTTTACTCACCTGAATGTTCAGTGCATGGCCCCTGATAAAAATTCTGGCTTGCCATTTATGACTTACCAATAAATGGGACATAAGAAAAACTGGATATACTAATAAACTATAAGTCAGTTTTGAAAAACTGATGATGTTACTACTTATATATGAGTCAACAAGGGTGAGATGTTTTATACAAACACACACATAGTCAGAGAGAGAATGAAAGGGAACTTATAATCAAGTTCTTACAAAGTCATCATGTTTAGTATTGTCTCAGTAATTGTATTTTGAATATAAAAATATACAGTGATTATTTGTGGAAGACATAGCTTAGACTGAATCAGCTATTCCAAAAGGGGACAAAGAGATTTTAAATAGACTAATACTTTCATGGAGCATGACCTTATAATTACAAATGCTCTCATTAGATAAACACAACAATTCAGTTGTAGAAAACAACAACATACACCTGTAAGTGAAGAATGTGTTTTGATGTTATATGAGTAGGAGCTTTGGGTAAAACAGTGACTGTCATTTTATGTGTGTATTGAAATAGGGCTGTATGCCAAACAGACTCAGCAGTAAATGGCGAGAACACACCGGAAAGCTGGGTTAGGTGACTCAAACAATGACTCTAGGGACAACCAATAAACTGATATTAACTTTGAAAAGTTTGAGTAAGGTTATTTGTAAAATACATGGTACTTTTGTGTAAATGGATAAATCATTTGTCCCAAGTAATATTTAAATAGGCAATTTGACTATGAAAGTATAACTAAATTAATAAATGAAATATCATAAGTGTGGTATTTGTCAACTTCATCTGCCTCCCTAAAAATTTTATATATATATTTAACTTAACCAAAAATGTTCTGGAGACATTCTCTTAGAAATATAAAGAATGGGGCCTCCCTAGTGGAGCAGCAGTTAAGCCCTGTGCTGTGGAGCTGTTGGCAGCGGCGACATGAGTTCAACACTTGGCCAGGGAGATTCCCACATGGCACAGCAGACTCTCCTGCCTCGCCCGCTGCTCCCCTCAGCAGTGTGTTTCTGTCGATCTGCCTGTTCTGCTCCCACTCCGTCTCTGGTGAACCCTCTCGCCGCCCCACTCCTTTGGCCTGTGCCCCAGCTTGTATTCAAAAAAAAAAAAAAAGAAAAAGATGTAAAGAATGATCTTATATTTAGGGTTGGTGTCACATAAGAACATATGTTTGTTTTCCAAAATATGGCTAAGTTTGATTGTGGTAGCGATCATTACACTTTCAGTTCTGTAGATCTATAGATCAACCAAATACAAAAGGACAGTAACATTTGGAGAGAGTATTATAAATATATATATAAAAAAATAGAAAACAAATTTTCCTATCTTTGAGAAATGGTAAGAGATGAATGCACGTTATTAGTTTCACTTGTAATTTTTCCAAGGGAAGTAAAGCAGCAGACTACATATGAAGGTCACCATTATGCTTCAACATGTTACAGGTCTACCAAACCCTTTATCTCCCCAGGAGGATAGATGGGGATTCAAATAATAAATAACAAATTACACTGGTTTAGGACAATTGCACTGGAATTGGACTAAAACCCAATTCTTTTAGTCTTGCTTCACAGCAGCTATTGAGAATCTGGTCGGGTCTGTTTATTCAATCACTATGAATTAGACCGTCATGTTATTTGCATTTTCAAAAACACTTAGTTTTGGTCTTATTAATTAATGTTGTTTAAATGTAATCTATAGTATGTATATGAGAGATAGGGTAGATAATAGAGTTGTAGGAGAGGACAAAAGGAATATTAGAAATAGCAAATCTCCCAACAAACTGCTTAAGATTACAGGTAGGACAGAGTTAATTAGTTGTATTAGTTTCTATTGTTGCTGTAAAAATGATCATAAACTTAATGGCCTAAAATAGCACATATTTTACTTACAGTTTTGTGGGTTAGAGGTCTGGTACAGGTGTCCCAGGATGACTATCAAGATGTTGGCAGAGTTTTAGTCCTTTCTTTCTGCAGGCTCTAGAGAGAATCCTTTCATAGCTTATAGAGGCTATCCACATTCCTTAATTTAAAGCCCCCTTCCTTTACCTTCAAATCTAGCAGTCTCCCAACTCTTTGAGCCTTCTTCCATCATCGTGTCTCCTTTTGATCCCACATGGGAGAGATTCTCCTTCTAAGGATTCTTCATGTGTTTAATTTGGGCCCACCTGAATAATGCAGGACAATATCTTCAGCTCAAAGTCATGATCTTGATCACTTCTGCAAAGTCCCTTTTGCCATGTAAGGGAATACATACACAAGTCCTGGGAATTAGAATGGAGACATACTTGGGGAGCTATTATTCTGAGTATTTGAAAAAATGTATTTTTTCCTCTTCATCCTAAACTTACTTTCTTTTGCTTAATCATAGAACTTTACCCTTTTTACAATTTAATCTCTTTTACTCTTTACAATTTAATCTCTGCATCCTTTTTTTGTTTATCCATTTCTCTTTTTATATATCCATCCTTCTGTCTATTATTATCTATGTTTGCACCCAGTATGTTGTATATTTAACAGTATATAGCAATATATTTAACACTGCTTCTTTGCCAGATTATTCATTCTCTAATCTCTTGGAGAAAATAAGGAAAGACAACAATTCTACGGCTATCTAAAATATAAAATAATATATTGATACCTTCATACTAGTTAAATGGAAAGTACTAGGTAGAAGTCTGAATGTTGTTACCAGATTGAGTACATGGAATATTCCTGGCCCTGAATGTGCTGTAGCATCCACACATCAGTTACTGACTGAATAAAGTAGTGTCACAAAGACTGAATCCATTTTGCAGGAGGTAGTGTCTCAACTGACCAAAATCAAATAAATTTATCTAGGTCAGATTGATCAATTATTGTCCACAGACCAAATCTAGGCCTATGTTTTTCTACAGAAATTTTAATTGAGTGCTAACCATGCTCATGTGTTACATAACGGTATGAACTCTTTCATGCTATAGAGATTGAGTTGAGTGTTTGTAACAGAAACCACTTGGCCTGCAAAGCAGAAAGTATTTATTTTCTGGTCATTTTTTTATATAATTTTTTTGGGTGTGTGTGTCTTTTACATTACTGTATATTCTGTATATTCTGTATATACTGTATTTTACAATACTGTATATTACTGTATATTCCCCGTAGGTTTCCCACCACCAATTCACCTGTGTACCATCACCATAGTCCCTTGTGCTCCCCTCTCCCCGTTCTGAGCCCCAGTCCTCCCCCCTCTCTCGCTGATTGTCGCTCTTGTGTTTGGTTCCCCTGTATTCCTGTTATAAGTGAGACCATTCCATATTTTTCTTTTTCCTTTTGGCTTATTTTGCTGAGCATTATCCCTTCTAGTTCCATCCATGTTGCTGCAAATTGCATGTGTTTATCTTTTTTGGATGCTGAATAGTATTCCATTGTGTATATGTACCACATCTTCTTGATCCAGTCATCTATTTTTGGGCATCTGGGTTGTTTCCATACCTTTGCTATTGTAAATAGTGCTGCAATAAACATATGGGTGCATGTATCCTTTTGGATTAGTGTTTTTGTGTCCTTTGGGTAGATTCCCAAAAGTGGTATTGCTGGGTCGTTTGGTAGCTTCACGTGTATTAATTTGAGGAAATGCCATACTGCTTTCCATAGTGGTTGGACCAGTTTGCATTCCCACCAGCAGTGTAGAAGAGTTCCTTTTTCTCCACATCCTCGCCAGCATTTGTTGTTGCCTGTTTTTTTAATGTGCGCCATTCTCACTGGCATGAGGTGGTATCTCATTGTGGTTTTGATTTGCATTTCCCTGATTATAAGTGATGTTGAACATTTTTTCATATGGCTGTTGACCATTTGCTTTTCTTCTTTGGAGAAGTGTCTTTTTAGCTCTTCTGCCCATTTTTTGACTGGATTGTTGATTTTGTTTTTGTTGAGTTGTGTGAGCTCCTTGTAGATTTTAGTTATCAGTCCTTTATCAGTTGTATTGTGTGCAAAGATTTTCTCCCAATTAGTAGGGTATCTATTTATTTTGATTATTGTGTCTTTTGCTGTACAGAAGCTTTTTAGTTTGATGTAGTGCCATCTGTTTATCTTTTCCTT
Source organism: Scalopus aquaticus (assembly GCA_004024925.1). Lineage (NCBI taxonomy): Eukaryota > Metazoa > Chordata > Mammalia > Eulipotyphla > Talpidae > Scalopus > Scalopus aquaticus. The sequence goes on from PVIJ01024379.1 coordinate 11,404, forward strand.
GACTTCTTTTGCTTTTTGGGACGTGTCTTTAAAGATTTTGATGAGATGTATGTCATGTAGAGTTTTGCCTATATTTTCTTCTATACATTTTATGGTTTCAGGTCTTACATCCAGGGCTTTTATCCATTTTGAGTTGGTTTTCGTGCAGGGTGTGAGGTAGTAGTCTAGCTTCATTTTTTTGCATGTAGCAGTCCAGTTTTCCCAGCACCGTTTATTGAATAAGCTAAATTTGTTCCATTGTATATCTTTGCTCCTTTGTCAAAGATTAGTTGTCCATAGGTATGTGGATTTATTTCTGGGTTTTCTGTTTGATTCCATTGGTCTGTGCTTCTGTTTTGGTTCCAATACCATGCTGATTTAATTATTATGTCTTTGTAGTATAGTTCGAAATCTGGGCGTGTAATCCCTCCATTTTCTTTCTTTTTAGTCAGGACAGCTTTGATTATTCAAGGTTTTTTGTGGTTCCATATGAATTTCATCAATATTTCATCTATTTCTTTGAAGAATGTCATTGAGATTTTTATCAGAATATCATTGAACCTGTAAATTGCTTTTGGTAGTATGGCCATTTTAATAATGTTAATTCTTCCAATCCGTGAACATGGGAGGTCTTTCCATTTTTTTGTTTCCTCTTTTATTTCTTTTAATAGGGTCTTATAGTTTTCTTTGTATAAGTCCTTTACCTCTTTTGTTAGGTTTATTCCCAGGTATTTTTTTTTTTTTTGTTTCAATTTTGAAGGGAGTGATTCTCTTGATTTCTTTTTATTCTGACTGAGTGTTTGTATATAGGAAGTCTACTGATTTTTCTGCGTTGATTTTGTATCCTGCTACTTTACTGAACTGGTCTATAATTTTGAGTAGTTTTTTGGATTCTCTGTGTATTATCATATCACCTGTGAAAAGTGATAATTTA
>PVIJ01024380.1:0-12409 GCA_004024925.1 Scalopus aquaticus
GATTTAGGAACATACAGCCCCTGGGGGGTGGGGGGTGGGCAGAAGGTGTGGGCTGGCTGTTTCACTTTGACCATGACACCAATTTCCCAAGTTGCTGTTTCACGTGCCATTTCACCTGCCTGGACACACCTACCAGCTCGAGGCCTCCCCTTTAGCAGTCATGCTGTGTCAGCGGGCTGGATAGGGGTGCACCAGCAGTGTCAGTCCACCATGAAGGGGACGAGGGTGCTGGCACCTGCCCTGGCAAAACCACCCCCTGGCCTTGGCAGAAGGTGGCCTCCCACCTCATCAGGAGGACACCAGCCTACTGCTCAGGCTCCCATTCCCACACCTGCCCAGAACCTCTGCCCAGGCTCTGCCCTCTCCCCTCTGTCTGCTCTTGTGCGCCCTGGTTCCTCCTCTCCTAGTTCCGAATCCTCGCTCACTAGGCCTGGCTGGCTGAACTCATTTGCGGCCTCCCAGGCCAGTGCCAGCTCCTGGCGGGCCTTCCTTTGTCCTTCTCTCTGCATCCCCCTCTTGGACCTGGCTTAGCTGAGTCCCCCGCAGTACAGCTGGTAAAACCGTGGTGTGGCCAGGCTCATACCCACAGACCCGCCCTTCTACAGCTGGGACCAGTCAGCACAGTCAAAGGCTCCCTTCTAGGCCGCGCTGTAGGAGGCCCGATTCCCTAAATGTTTACAACCACCGGGCTGTGAGGCAAGAACATGGAGCCAGAACTCCATGAAGAAGAGCCTGTTTGTCCCGGCAGTGTGGGCACCGTTTCTTCGGTCCGTGAGGACCGCTGAAGGGAAAGTGCTGATTGACCACTTGCCCTGGCAGGAGGGAGCAGATGTGAAGTGTGAATGTCCTTATTCACGGGCAGCAGTGTCTTTCAGGACAGGCACCAGTGCTCTGTGAAGGAGAAATCACTTTCAGAACACAGTGGTGACCTGGCGGTGTTATGCTCCCTGGGTGTGGCCAAGAGACTGAGGTCTGGCCTCGGGGCCCTACATGGTGTCCTTGGCAGATGCTGAGTGGCCGGAAATGAGATCTGGGTTTCTTGGAGGAACCAGTGTCTTGGTGGGCAGGGGGACGTGTTCCCCCCTAGCAGGGGGTCCAGTTGCTTTTGCACCTCGAGGTCCATGAGACTCCCACACAAAGCAACCTCCACTAAAGTTGAGTTCACAATAATAAATCACCATCAGGGGAGTCTGCTGGAACACACAGAATGGGTGTTCCAAGACCTGGGAATGACAGAGAACACCTGAAAGCATATACTCAAGTATGCTACAAATCTTTAGAGATGATTGAATGTAGACCGCTTTACTTTTCTGTATGTTTGAAATCGATTATAGATTTTAAAAAAGAGAATGAAAGGAGGGAATTCAGCAGTTGAAGTGAAAAAAAAAATGACATTTTCATTAGAATTTACAACTTACACTACCAACACCCACTCCTTCCATGCCACTCCCCTTTCTTCTGGATAATCCCCACTATACAAAGCCAGCTGGCCACCCAGGCCAGCAATCACGAAGGTATATTATGATCTTTATTTAAAACTCCTGAAATAATATGGCTTCTGGCTCATCAAACCAAAGCACAAGAATTTCTCCTGAAGAGGTAGGACAGGTATGCATTTTCTGTTTGTGGAGAGGCGTAAATGGCAGGGTATGACTTCACATTCTCTTCCACTCTGGCAGCCAGACACTTAATTTTCCTGGGATGCTAACCACAAACAGAAGTTGCTGGTTGCCATGGATTTCTGCTGTCAAGTTTTTTTTTTCCCTTACCTTTTCCAAGACATCAGCAGAGCCAATGTAACTGAGAAATCAGAGAGTTATTTTTAGTTCTTGACTGGCTTTTCACAAACTCTTTCCTCTCTTTGGCCCAGGGCCCACAGGACCATCAAAAGGACTTTACGGGGGTGCCCAGAGGAGAAGGATTTTTGCTGGCTAACTTACTCCTCACCAGCTAAAACCTTGGGCATCCCCTGGAAAAATCAAGCCCTCGTTTCATTTTTGGGTTCCTTTAAGGAACACATTACTTTTCAGGATGCCCCTAAGGTACTTCAGACTTAGCACATTTCAGCAGAGACCTCTGGAGAAGTCCAGCATGGGTTCTCTGACTCCTCCTCCTGGCAGTCCTCCCTGATTCTTTCTCCATTTATCCTTCCCCCTGCCACTCATTCACCCTTTCATTTCTACTTTTTGCTATATTCCAAATGGAGGATGTATTTATCCTTCAGTAGGTTTGGGACTGACTCAGAGACTAGAAGGCCCAGTCCCAGCTCCAAAAGGTCTTTGCTCAAGCCTTACATACACAAGAAAAACTAATGTGGACTCACAGTGATTCTCATTTGCTGGTGGGAATGCAAAATTCCACTTTGGAAGATGATTTGGCAATTTCTTACAAAACTAAGTATATTCTCAGTATATGATTCAGCGATTGATCTTTGATATTTATTCAAAAAGTTTAAAACTGGCCCCCATAAAATCTAGCACACAAATATTTATAACAGCTTTATTGATAATAGCCAAAACTTGGAAGCAATCAAGATATCCCTCTGCAGGTGACTCAATGAACAGATTGAGTTATAGCCAGACAATGGAATATTATACAGCACTAAAAAGAAGTGAACTACCGAGTCATAAAAAGACATGGAGGAACCTTAAAGTCCTAGCTCTAAGTAAAAGAAGATAATCCGAAAAGGTTACATACTGTATGACTCTAATTTGATGGCATTTTGGAAAAGGTAAAACTGCAGAGAAAGTGCAAAGATCAATGGTTTTCAGGGGTTCAGGGACAGGGAGCAGAGTGGAGGAATATTGAAGTGGAACTTGGGGGGAGCCCGGAGAGGGTTAAGGCAGTCAGACTACTAAATGATATTATAATGGTGGATACATGTGAACACCCATAGAATGTGCAGCCCAGAGTGAACCCTACCATTGTGTAACTAGCATTAGCTAATAATAATGTACCAACATTGGCTCATGGATTGTAACAAACGCATCACGCCATGCAAGTCCTTAATAAGGGGGAAACTGTGAAGTGAGAGAATATATGGAAACACTCTGTACTTTCATCAATTTTTCCATAAACTAAAAACTGATTTCTAAAAAATGAAATAGATCAATATTTAATAAAGGGTCAAGAGCCTTCCAGACTTCTCATCATAGGTGAGGTTCAAAACAATTTTAGGACATTTCAAATGGATTCCCAGCGTTAACCAAAAACACAAGTACATTAGGTGTTCTGGCATGTTTGCCAAAGCTTTAAACTCCATTGTAAAGAATATAAAAATTCAATCAACCTATCTCTCTGGCAGTACACTTGGCCAGTCTAAAAACCTAGATAGAAGACAAGTTCATCTTTCCTGAACACTCAATAGCAACGAACTTGATGCTCCAGGTGGATGCAGCTCTTACCTTGTCCATGACCTCATCAGGGCTGATCTTGAGTCCTGAATGTCTTAGCCGGTGTCCCCTCGTCTCCCAAGCTGGTCCTGACACAGAGGTGTCCAATGCAGAGCTCCCGCTTGTCTGCCAGTGGACAAGTTGTCTGCTTTCTGCTCAACAAGCTCCTCTGGAAAGAGAGGGGGCATTAGCTTTGACCAATGCCCAGGAGAATTGCTATGAGAGTAAAGTGACTTTGCCTGGTGAACTTGAAACCATTGTAAGTGTCCTACTAAAGCCAAGAGGTGACGTTGGCACACCTGGAGATTTGGGTTTGCGTAGATTCTGTCCACTAGAAGTCTAGTCCCCTGAAGACAGCCAGAGGATGCAGCATTTCTTCTTTCTTTTGTAAATCCCCCTGGGCTTTCTCCAGTGACAATCCATGGTACCCTTTCTGTGCTGGGACCAGGCAGAGCTCAGATCTGAGAGGGGCATGGATGTCGTGGTCACCTTTCTCAAGGAAAACATAGATTGGCCACTATTTTATTTCTTTATTTTAATTCAGAGATTATTGTACTTCTTTCTTTTTTAAAGTTGAGGTTATTTTATTACTTGGAAAGCCAGTGACATCAATCTATTGCCACATTTTAAAATACAACTAAAAAAAATTTACTTTGAAGAACTGGGGTGTAGGCCAGAGGTACAGGGGGTGAGAGGATTCACCAGAGACAGAGTGGGGAGTAGAATAGGTGGGCTGACTGAAATACACTGCTGAAGGGAGCAGTGGGATGAGACAGGAGAGGTCTGCTGCACCCTATGTGGGTCAGCTGGGGATTGAACTCAGGCCATTGCAATGCTAGCGCTAAGACAACCCCTAGGCCACCAGGGAGGCCCTCTAAATCCAACTTTCAAAGGACAACCTTTTCAGATGGTTATGTAAGGCAGCCAGTATTTTAAAAGCACTGGAGAAATTTGTAAGGGAAGGTAGCAATTTTAAAGTCCATGTTGGAAGCACACATACAGGCGTTATAAACAAATCTACTGTAAATGTTCACTGACAGACTAGTGTGGCTGCATGTTTTCAAATCAGTTGGATAAATACCTAGGAGCATTCCTGCTGGCTTGTATGGTAAGACTATTCAGTTTGGTAAGGAGCTGCCAAACTGTCTCCCAAAGCAACAGCACCATTCTGTATACCCACCAGCAATTCATGAGTTCCTGTTAACCACATTGTCTCATCAGCAATTGGTATTGTCAGCTTTTTGAATTTCAGTCATGCTAATGTGTGTATTGTTCTCACATTATTGTTTACATTTGTTTTTCCCTAATGACAAATGATACTGAACATCTTTTCATATGCTTTTTTGCCATCTATATATCTTCTAAAAATAATTTTTAAATGTTTAAATAATTTCAAACCTGCCAAAAGTTGCATGCACAGTACAAAGAACTTCGTTCTTTCTGAACAGGATAAGAACAAGTTGTTGACTTGATTTCCTGGCACTCTCTACAAGTCAAATGTGTCCTTCCCAGGAACAGTCTCACAACACATGGGTAGACCTGGGAAATTCACATCGATACACTCAGACCTCATCCCAGTTTCACCGATGTTGTGATAACATTTTATAGCAAAGGGAGTGAGTACAGAATCAAGTGATGCAATTAATTGTCAAGTCTCCTGGCCTCCTTCATCATGGAACTATTTCTCATAACCGTAAAGGACACAGACCAGGTCTTTGGAGGCGTCCCTTCTGTTTGGCTTGACTGCTGTGCCCTAACATGTAGATTCATTCCGTGTCTCTGGGCAGCAACACCACAGCGGTGACACTAGGCTCTTGCAGTGATCTTACCGGGGGCACCTGACTTCAATCCGTCCCATTACTGATGATGCTACCTTGATCACGGTGTACTGGGAACAGCCACGCTGCTTTATAATAAAATTACTCATTTTACTTTTGTGATTAATAAACATTTGGTGGGGAGGTGTTTTGAGACGAAGCACATATCTTCTTCCTCAGCCAACTCCACCCACTAGTTCTAGCATCCACGGATGATTCTTGGGTGAATTAATTACCGTGGTAGTGTGAGATGATTTTCTCACTCATCATTCCTTCACACACTCGGCTTTCTCCTTTGGGAAAGCATTCTACTGTTCTCCCCATTCCTTATTTTTATAGTGAATTTCTGTTTTAGTCAATGGATTAGAATGGCCCTGGATTTGGCCAGGAGGTGCTCCTTCTGTTTCCTTTGACACAGGAAAAAGTAGACCACCTCCCTATTTTCTGGCACAAAGTGCTCCAGGCTGATCTGTACTTTCCCTGCCCAGCCCTTTTTTGTAGAGTGATATTTACAAAGCAAGATCTGGACATTAGACGGGCTCATGGCTTTTTGGGTTCTCACTGCCCCAAGGACTCTCAGTGAACAGAGACAGGAAATACACAAATGTATCTATATATACACAAACACGCAGACATTTACATAGACACACATTTGTACCTACATTTATTTATAGATTTATTAAAAGCCATGAGGTTGCACTGAGAACTCCAATTTTCATCTAATCCTAAAGAGTTCCATTATATATTATATATAATGAATATTGTGTGTGTGTGTGTGTGTGTGTGTAAATAACATTTTGTCATAACTAAATGCCACAAAGTGAATGACGTAAACAACAGACACTTAATTGTTGGTGGGAAGTCCAAGATCAAGGTGTGGGCTAGGCTGGTCTCCTCTGAGGCCTCTCTCCCTGGCTGGCAGGTGGCAGCTCTCTTGCTGCCTCTTCACAGGGTCACCCCTTTGTGCACATGTGCCCCTCCTGTCCCCCAGTGTCCTAGTCTCCTCTTCGTATAAGGACACCTGCAGACTGGATTACCGCTGCAGACTGGATTACCGCTGCCCTAACGGTCTCGTTTAACATAATTGCCTCAGAGGTCCTATCTCCAAATACAGTCATATTCTCAGGCACTAAGCTTCAGCATAGGAATTTGGGGGAACTAGGCCCTACCAAGGTGAGTGCCGGTCAAACAGTCTACGTAAAACTGTTGGTTTGCTCGGGTGATGGGCTTGAAGTCAGCAGGGCTGGCTGACAGAAAGGTAAGAGATGTGAGTAGGAGAAAGCCGGGGCGAAATGAAACGTGCGTCTGTCCCTGTCACCGCTAACCTCGGCGACGAGGGTGTCCTCCAAAATAAGCTGCGGCGAGCACACCTGGCTCAGGACTCAGGGGAGGGGATGACCTGGCGGAGCTGGAGGAACTGTGTGCCTGGCCACTGCCCAGCGCCACCAAGGAGAGCCAGCAGGTAAGCGCAGTGCGCCTGGCCCTGTGTGTGTCACTGGAGCTTGGCAATGGCACCTCCTTCACTTCTACCGTCCAAGCACGGCTCAAATTTTTCTTGTGTTCATTCCTAACCTGGAGCCAGCGAAAGGAAATGTGGTTCTTGCTTAGCAAACTGATATGGGCAAAGTCTCACACTACACTTGGGAAAATTTCCAACATGGCTTATAGAACCAAAATAGGGACACTAACATTGTTACCAATCAGCTGGGTTCTTGTTCTAGCCATTGAGGAATAATCATGGACACAGACTAAAGATGAGCAAGGTTTGTTGCAAGAGACACTCCTGACAGCAGGAGGGGGTCCAAGGGAGATGCTGGTTTCTGTTGGGGGTAGGTAGGCTTACTTTTATAATCTCTTATGGGGACTTTCCCCGTTCTGCTGCTTTTCCACTGACCCACTTTGCCACCCAGAGGTGTGAAGCCACCACAAGCTACTGTGTGCCTCTATAGGCCTCTTGTGGTTACCAGCCTCTGTTTCCTAGCTCTGTGGCTAGCAGCCTTTGCCTGTTGGCTTTCTGCTCTGCTATCTTAACAACTACGTCCTTGCCAGCCAGCTTGCCGCCAGCTCTTGCAGGCCAGCTCCCTAGCCAGCTAGTTCTCTACACCCTCAACATCATAAAGCTTCTAAAGAAAAAGAGGTGGATATCTTCATCACTTGGAGTCAGTAGATACCAAATATATGACATAGAGAGCAGTAACAGTCAAAGAAAAAACTCATAAAGAAGACATCATCAAAATTGAAATCCTTTGTTCATCAAATGATGCAATTAGGGCCTCCCTGGTGGCACAGTTGTTAAGTCTCAGCGCTATCAAGCTATCACCAGCCTCTGCTGCATGAGTCCAATCCCCGGCCAGGGCGCTGACCCACATGGCGCAGCAGACCTCTCCTGTCTTGCCCGCTGCTCCTTTCAGTAGAGTATTTCAGTAGATCTGCCTGTTCTGCTCCCCTCTCTGTCTCTGGTGAATCCTCTCACCCCTCCCCCATCTCTGTCCTATACCCCAGTTCTTGTAGGCATAAATAGATAAAATAAATCTTAAAAATGAGATACAATTAAAAAATGGTTAGTGCCAGACTGTGAGAAAACATAAAGCATAATCCTTGCTAAGTCAATAAAAAACATTCACAAAAAATGAGCAACAGATTTGAAAAGACAGCTCACAGAGGAAGATATAATCAATAGAGACATGAAAGCACTCAGCATTGTTAGTTATCATCACTCAGCATCAGAGAAAAAGTGCTCAACCTCATTAGTCAGAAATAAAAGTTAAAATTATAATAATATACTACTATACACCCAACAGCATGTTAAATATAAAAGACTGACAATTCCAAATGTTGACAAGGATGTGGGACAATTTTGCACTTTTGGTAGGAAAGAGAATTGATGTTTGTGATTTGCTTTGAAATGCATGAAAATATGGAGAGTGAGGCAGGTTGTTTTTTCCAACAGGGATCTCAGCAATATCTCCCTTCCCTCTAGTTCTTACACAATGCAATGGTGCCACTCCCCTCTCTCAATACGTGTCCATTTTCCTTTTCCTTAAATCTGGTGAGCTTGTGACTACTTCAACCAATAGAGTTCAGTAAACAAAATCCTTACCAACTCAGTAAGAACACTTGCCAAAAATGAGCAAAAGATTTGAAAAGGCACCGCACAAAGGAAGATATAGTTGTTACTGTCCGACTTACAGGTCTGAATTAGAAAAGGTCATGACCTTCCACTTTGTTCATGGGACCACTTGTGCTTGGAGGCTGAGCCTTCAGGTAAGTTCAACTACCATGGAGCTGCCATGCTTGAGTGATGTCAACTCATTGGGAGACCACATGTGGTTACTTGACTCCTTTGTCCCAATCTTCAGTTCATCCAAATGGCAAACGTGAATGAGTCTCCAGCTGTTTTCAGCACTTAGCCCTCAGAACACCCCCAGCATAGATTTCCAAGCAGAAGACTGAAAGTATCAACTGGTTTCTGTTAGCTGTATTCCATGTGGTATGGGTAAAGAGAGGTGAACTAAAGAAGGAAACACTCAGTTTCAAGCAAATTTAGAAGTCAGAACTGTTCAAAAATGAATTTTTTTCATTCCAAGTTTCTCTAGCAGAAGGTTCTCAAAGTAAAAAAGAGCTTCAGGGCAAAGATCAAATCCAAGGCACTGTTAGGAAAACATCTCAATATAAAGGAGATATCAAATGCTGAACTATAAACTTTTTATTAAGACATTAGGGATTTATAGGTGGTATCCTACAGACACTTTCAACCAGATAGAATGTCTTTTAAGAATATTAATAGCATGCCTTGCAGAACTCTTTGTGAAATAGGACTTCTAAGATTCTTAGGGACATTGTCCCACAACAGCCTCAAGGACAGCCCAAAGAAGAGCAGGGTTTATTTTGAAGAGATTTGTGAATATGGCTTTTGTCTAATGGAGTAGGTTACAAACAGATACAGAAGAAATTCACAAAGATTTTAAAGGAACTGTATTAGACTGAACAGAAAGGGAAAGAAAATATTCAAAATGAAAAAGACTGTGGACTCCCATACTTTTATGGGCAGGAACAGATGCACGAGGCTACTTAGTTGCAATGGAGGGCATTTCTTTTGAAAAGAAAGGATGACTCAGAGTGTAAGAGTCAACTTCCTAGAAGGCAGAGCTGAGAGGCATGGAAAACAATTCCTAAGGAATCAACAAATTGTATCCAGCTAGATTTCAGAATCATTATGATCCAATGCCTCTTATGTGGCTCCCTTTTTGAATAGGATTATCTGTAGTAGTTATTTTATTCCTGACCTCCTCTTCTGAATAAGGTGGGGTGAGGAGTACAGCTAATTGTTTAGTTCACAGTTCTTCAAGTGGAGAAGAGTATCTAAGGAACCATACCTGAGGAGCCTTTTTCACACCTGGACCTGTCTCATATGACGAAGTCTTGGACTTTGATCCTGAGCCTGAAGTTTAATGGAATGAGACTTTTAAGAGCTCTTAGGGTGAGCATTTTGCATGAGAATTATGACCAGTGGGGCAAATGTGGCATCTCCAAAGATGGATGCAACAGGAGTGCTTCTCCTACAGGATCATCTATAAAGTGATCTTGCCATTTCACCATCAAGAATCTAATTGTCCTCTATTTGAAGGAGTGGTGGAAAGTAACTTCCAAAGCTGGGTTATAAAGACCTTGTTTGCCAGAACTCACACTTGAGCTGCCAAGTAAGAAGTTTGACTACCTTGAGTCTGCCAGGCTGGGAGGAAATCCAGGCTATAGGTAGAGACCACATGCGGGCTCTCTGTTGGCAACCCCCAGGCATATGGGTGAAAGTGCTTCCAGAGTATTCCAGTCCCCAGCCATCAATTCCTCTGAGCTGAAGTCCCAAACATTATAGAGTAGCCAACCCCATTATGCCCTGTCTGAATTCCTGACTCAGAATCCATGAACATAAGAAAATGTTGTTTTATGTCACTGAGCTTGGGGGGGGGGTGTTGTTATACAATAATGGTATGGCGAACATAATAGTATGGCTTGCTAATGGATGGAGGGTTAGATAGATGAAAAGGTATGTGATAGAACAAGTATAGTAAAACGGAGATTGCAGAATCTAAGTGAACATGCACGGATGTTCACTGTACAATTCTTTCCGTTTTTCTCTTTATTTTGAAAACGTAGTAAAATTCACAGGCACTGCTGTGAATAACAGAGCTAGCATTAGATGGCCTTTGTTGTGTATTACAACGTGCTGGGCTTGGTGCCAGACACTTTTATAGTCATTATCTCATTTCTCCTTCTCAACAGTGCTACAGGTTGGTACTATTATTTTCCCCATTTTACAGAGGAGAAAACTGAGACTCCGTTAAGGCAGTTATTAAAGGTAACAAAATGTAACGAGGCTTGTCCATTGCAGAGGCAGGATTCGGGCTTAGGTATGTCTGATTCCATAACTGAAGCTCTTAATCCAGCGGGTCTAGAACAATCCTCTCCACCCTCCACTCATATCTTATATAGAAAAAGTTAAAACAAAACAAATCTTCCAAGGACTCCTTGGTTTTTACACTTTGCCAGCACTGGGTTGTATTTGGATACAAGGAAAACAACCCGTACTTAAGTCCTCTTCCTTCAGGTTAGCGCTCTCTCCTTCCCAGCATTCTTGGATCCCACACGTCATTTTTCTGGTGGAAGAAAACTCCTGTTTTCTTGCACCACAGGCGGTAAGCCGTCCTCACACTGTCTCCCTTTGTTCTAGCTCTACCTGGGCAGGGTTTTTCATGAACAAGAAAACTGGAGTTTCTGAGACTTTCAGCAAGGTGACCAAGGTCACACAGGATGAAGGTAGGGGCAGATTTCACAGTCCTCTCCTGACACACCCAGGTGCATTGGAGGGGGGGGTGTCTCGTCACAGGAAGCCAGAGTGGTTTCCCACTAAGCCGAAGCTGGCAATTAAGCTGCACTTGCTCTCAGATGCCTGAGGTTTCGGGGCGGGGGCGGGGGGGGGGGGTGTTCCACCAGACTGTCTTACTTCCAGACCAGCTTTGCTCGAGTGACACGATCCTGAAGAACTTCTGAACACCAGAGCCAGACTGGGCTCTTGGACACGCGGCAAAGGGCTGTTTGGCTCTGGACTTCCCTTTTAACCAAGGGCTTCTAAGACACCTGCTGTCCCACCTGGTGCTTCACTGTGGCTCTCTGGAGGCGAGGTAGAGACCTGAGGGAACCCCAATTCTACAGCCGGAAAGGGCTTCTATTCTGCACAAGGCGGCCCGACAGGAGTGCCACAGGAGTGCCTCCTTTGAGCTCAGCAGGTCTGCAGCCTGGCAGGGGCTGGCTTCCCTTGAACCCTGGCACCCTCTGGGCCTGAGCTGGAGGCCAGTGCACACGCACCGACGGACCAGATATCCTCTGAGCCAATCTCCTCAGACCCGGGCCGCTCCAACCTGAGTTGGCCGGCTTCGCGCAAGGCCTGAGGTGGGGTAGCTGGGCAGAGGCCACCAGCTGGGTGGCAGAGCTGCGGCTCTCAGCCCACGCGAGGCGGGTGCAGCCCGGGCCGGGGTGTGGGGGGCGCGGTCTGCCTTGCCCGAGGGCTTTTTCCAAAGGAGCCGCCGCCCAAGGTTCCTGTCTCCGCCTGGGGTCGCCTGAGCACTGCAGCTCCAGAAGGTTTTTCTGGGCAACATGGGAGGAAGAAGGGGAGAAACTGTGCCTCAGCGGTTTTGGGCCAGAGCCCCAGGGGTGTCCGGTTTCTTGGCAACGGGTCACTCTACTGGGGTTGGACCCTGCCCCCTCAAGTGGGTTCTTTCTCTCCTTCCCCATTAAGGCTCGGTGGAGTCAGAGCCCCGGGACCTGAGGCGGGGCCCCTGGTGATCTGGGGGGTGCGATTTGTGGGCGGGGCTCACGTGGGAGGGGTGATCCAGGGGCTGTTCCCCCCCCACCCCTCACCCCCCAGCTTTTCTTGATCCCAGCGGAGCTGCGTGGCGGGTGGAGGAGACGCGGAGGGTTGAGGAGGGGGCGGCAAGTCTGTTTCCGCCCAGTCTCCTCCAGCTCCGGCAGAAACGAGTCTTTCCGGTGGGGCTGCCCTGCCCGGTTAGCCCCGCCCAGCCTCCCGGAACCCACGGGGAGACACTCACCACTCCGCCCAAGCCGGAGGCGAGCTCCGAGACCCCGCCCGTAGGTGGCGGGTGGTGTGTGGATCTGGGAGGAAGGTGGGGAGGGTAGCGCTGGGGG
>PVIJ01024381.1:0-12422 GCA_004024925.1 Scalopus aquaticus
GGGATCTGGTGGTTCTTTCTTCTCCTTGATCAGTCTTTTTAGCTTCTTTCCAAGTTCTACTCACCCGTGAGGGTGTTAGATTTATGTAGCGTTTCTGGATCTTCTCTGGGTTTGGCTGATGTCTCTTTATAGGCGGCTTGTCTTTTGGGAGAGTTGATACTAGCGTCCCTTCACCGCCATGTTGATGACGTCACTCCCACATATAATTAAATTTAGTGAATTTATAATGTATAAGGTAAACCTTAGTAATGATGCTTAACAAGAGCAAAAACAAAAATCAACTTCAAGGTAGCCTATGGTAAGTTCTTTGGCAAAACGTTTTCATTTTATACAACTACTTGCTAATTTCTCTGTTAAATCAGATATTTCAGTATTTGACTACATATCAGGGCATACCTGAACTTGTTATTTTACACATTTGGCCCTTGAATGCTTAGTGATTTTTGGTCAATGATCATAGTTTAGTAAGACATTTTAATCTCAGTGGATAAGAGAGCCAACATTTGTTAAATATGGGTGTTTGTCCTATGATTTGAAAAGTCACTAAATAGTTGCATTTAGTTATGTTCAAATCAGAGATTATTTGTCACTAATTTATTACTAAACATAGCTAATTAAATTCTTAGAGTGAAGGGCCTCCCTGGTGGTGCAGCGGTTAAGCGCTGTGCTGTGGAGCTGTCGCAGCGGAGACGCGAGTTCGATACCCAGCCAGGGAGCGTCCCGCATGACATGGCAGACCTCTCCTGCCTCACCCGCTGCTCCCCTCACCTGTGTCCTTCAGTCTGTCTGCCTGTTCTGCTCCCCACTCTGTCCCTGGTGAAACTTCTCGCCGCCCCATGCCTCTGACCTGTACCCCAGCTTGTGTGCATAAATAAATAAATCTTTAAAAAAAATTCTTAGAGTGAAACCATTAGTTTCTTATTACATATGTTTCTTTGCTCACAAAATTTTTTTTATCTCAGATCTGAAGCAGGTCAAAAAAAAAGGATTGATTGTAATGATGCTATAAATAAACGCAGGATATAATTTTTTAAGGTCATTTTATTCCTTGTTAAATATTCTGACATTGTGCCTCCCTGGTGATACAACAGGTTAAGTCTCAGCACTCTGAAGCTATCTGCAACCACTGCAGCATAAGTTCGATCCCCGCCCAGGGAACTTCCCACATGGTGCAGCAGATCTCTCCTGCCTCACCTGCTGCTCCCCTCAGCAGTGTACTTCAGTAGAGACATCTATTCTGCTGCCTAATCTGTCTCTGGTGAATCTTCTCACCACCCCACACCTCTGGCCTACACCCCAGTTCTTGTGCACATAAATAAATAAATTTTAGAAAAAAATTTTCTGACATAATCCTTTTGTTAATGTCAATATCTACAAAAGATACTGAAGTAATTTCCTTCACAGTAATATCTGCATTTTAGTACTCTGTGTCACAGTGGAGAATCAATTGAAGGAAAAAGATACCAGGTATATAGAGAGAAGAAAATGTTTCTTGAAGGAATCCAAAATAGAATTGATGAAGGTTCACAACAGAAACACTGCAATAGAGATGGAGTAGTTTTCAGATTCATTAGGGAAATATATTCAACAGCAGTTTATGATGTGTGAGTTAGAGAGATGAGTTAATGTTGCCTCCTAGGTTTATTGCTTGGGAGATGAACTTGGCGGATGTTCTGGCTGGTAGAGAAGGAAAGCCTTGGAGAGAGAAAAGCCTTGGAGAGAGGAAAGCCTTAAGAACAACGCAGCAAAAGAGGAATGTGAAAACATATAGGAAATTAAATACACCTAGATTACATGACTATGGAAAACATAGGCCCAATCTCCAAGATGTGTTTATTTAAAGGAAAATTGGTGTAATTTAACTTAAAGATAGAATTAGGCTTACTATATGCTTTGGAACTATGTATTATACCATTAGCATTCTGGTTTAGCATGAAATATGTGAGCTGAAACTTATTAGGTAAACTTTTTGGACATTAGATCCCTTATGTGTAAAATGGGGGTAAAAACTCCAACTTTGCATGATATTGTGAACTAATGGCTTTAAAAAAACTAACATAGATCTGACAGGTGGTAGACCCTCAACAATGAGTATATATTAGGTCAAAATCCCTTATTCTCCTAGGAATAACTAGGTTTATTTTTGTTTGTTTGATTTTGTTTTACATTTTTTAAGATTTATTTTTATTTATTTATGCACACAAGAACTGGGGTGTAGGCCAGAGGTGCGAGGGTGATAGGATTCACCAGAAACAAAGTGGGGAGCAGAACAGGCAGATATACTGAAATACACTGCTGAGAGGAGCAGCAGGCGAGACAGGAGAGATCTGCTGTGCCATGTGGGTCAATTCCCTGGCCCAGGATCAAACCTATGTGGCAGTGGCTGGTAATAGCTCGATAGTGCTGAGACTTTAACCTCTGAACTATCAGGGATGCCCTAGGCAATTTTTTTTTATATACTACTTCTTGTTTAGACCAAATCAAATAAACATTTGTCCAGTTCCAATTTTCTATAGTTATTCATTCTTTCATTGACTCAAATACTTAGCAAATATTTTTGAGAGTCTATTAAGTGCCAGACACTGTTTCAGGTGTAAGGATGCAGCAGGGCAGCAGGAACAAGAGGCTCAGTTTCCACCCTCTTAGATCTTATATTCCAATTGAAAAATGTAGCCTGACATAGACAAAGAAAGGGGAGAATTATAGCTTATCTTTGATTTTTTTTAAAAAAAATAACAATCTGCAAAGTTAGCTGGTGTTAGCTAAATAGAACTGTTAAAGAGATGTGTGTATGTTTTTTTTTTTTTTAATTTTCCAATGCATTTTAAAATATAATGGGAACCTGAGGAAACAAAGAAGTGGGCAATGTACCTTAAGATTTGGGGACAGGAGGATCACATCAAGGCTGAAGTGAGATGGTCAGGGCAAACACAGATGTCGAAAAAAGTTGAGTAAATGAGTAAAAAAATCAAATTGGATTTTCTAGTTCTCTGTTAGTTTCTATGTAATGCTTCCAACACTTTGCAATGCCAAGTCCTGAAGTTAATATGACTTGTTCCGAAAATTTGTAATGCCAAGTCCTAAGGTTAATGTGACTTGTTACTAAAACTTTTAAGTTAGGAGACAGGAGAGTGGATATGAAAATGACTCCAGGATTTTTCTGATTTCAGCAAGACATTTCTTAATTTGCTTTAGCAGGAGGACATAAAAGTTCACAGATAATTTATGAAAATTAGGTGACATATATTTTCCTGCTTACAGTGCAATGCTCCTTGTATCAAAGGTGCTTAGACAGACTTTGACTTGAAATCGATTTAAAAATAGTTGTGGTCACATTTGAAAATTTGGATATTTCATTTAAAAATAAAATCCCAATTTCTAGTTTTTCTTGAAAAATTTAGACATCTGATAACCCTGGACTGAATTTCTGCATGTCAGCAATCGGTGCTGAGTAGCTGCCCTTTTTAAATCCAGTCTGTGTCCTTCCCAGTCTACTTCCTGGCTTAGAGACTATCAACCAGCTAAGCACTTGATTGTGAGAAACTGCTTTGTTCATAAAGGGTGATCTGTCCACTACTGTGAGTTGTCAGGAAGCACTTGGTCTATATTACCTTCCTGGTAATGCCTGTGACCACATTTTCCAGACTCCTTTGTCAACTAGGTTGTAGATATAGTTTTTTTTTTAAAGATTTATTTATTTTTGCATACAAGCTGGGGTGCAGGCCAGAGGTGTGGGGTGGTGAGAGGGCTCACCAGAGGCAGAGTGGGGAGCAGAACAGGCAGAACGACCGAAATACACTGCTGAGGGGAGCAGCGGGCGAGGCAGGAGAGGTCTGCCAGGCCATGTGGGAATCTCCCTGGCAGGTCATTGAACTCGAGCTGCAGTTGCTGATGGCTCCATAGTGCTGCGCTTAACCTGTTGCGCCACTGGTGAGTCCCTGTAGATACAGTTTAAGGTTCATAGTGCAGTCACATGAGACTTAGAAGAGAAGCACAGAAGAATAAATAGTAGTAGACAGATAGGTAAGTACACAGGTGTAAGACATAATTTTTTCAACTTTTAGAGGTACATTCTAGAATTAAACACCCGGATATTTAGTGTTAATGAGTTTTGACAAATGTGTAGAATCAAGGGACACTCAACCCTATTACATTGAAATCTGACTATAGAATTGAGACTTCCAGATGGGTGAGGGTGGGCAAAGGGGAGCAAAAAGGAAAGGGACTGTGGTGGAGGATTATGGGAACTTAACACTTTGTGGGCCTGTGCTCTTTAAATTTACCAGCTCTTGGGGCCGGCCATTTTCTGTGCCACCGCATGGATGGTATAAGCATTCAATAAAACACACACAACTCCTGAACTACTGGATATTAAAAAAAAACTGTAATATCTCTCCTAAAACACCTTACACTTTCACCAAAACAATGTGTAAGCTTCTAGACTGAGTACGATTGAAGAAATAGCTCCTAATAGTTCCAAATAAATCCACCGTGGCGTGAAAAACCAGAGACTAGATGAACACATATTAATATGTGAGCGGCCACCTGATACTGGTGACAAAAACACGTACTAATACGTGAGCAGACCACAAAGTGTTAAATATCGAACATTCCAACACCACAGAAGAGTCCCTATGGCCCTTTCCCAAACATTCCTCACTTATCGTTCCTCTGTTCCCCAAGGAACATATTTTTCTTATTTCTTTCACCATAGATTTGATTTGCCTTTTGAGGAAACATATAAATAGACTTTTTACAATATATACTTCTGTGTCTGTTTCTTTCATTTACCATAATATTTTGAGATTTATCCATCTCATTGTCTGTGGACTTGTCTTTAGTTCCTTTTTATTGATGAGAGGAATAACACTGCATAATTATAGCACATGTTTTTCATGGTTTTCTCCAATTTGAGACTTTCATGGAATAAGTTGTTATGAACATTCTAGTATAGGGGATTTATTTATTTCCTGGTGAATGCACAGAAATAAAGTTTCTGTATTAGAGATATGTGTGTTTAACATTTTAAGAAAAAGACAAACTGTTTTCAGAACAATTTTTGTAGCTTCTTGGATATTAATCCTTGATCAGATGTACGAGGAGCAAATATATTCTCTCAGTCAGGTGGTAGGTACCTCTTCATTTTAATGATTGTTTCTTTTGTTGTGCAAAACACTCTAGTTTGATGTAGTTCCATTTGTTTATTTTTGCTTTTGTTTCCCTGGTCATTGGGGTTGAGCCCCCAAAGAAATTCCTGAAGTCAATGTTGTGGAGTATTTTACCTATATATTTTTTATATTTATTCAATGGCTTCAGGTCTCACATCCAAGTCTTTAATAATTTAAGATGGCCTCCCTGGTAGCGCAGTGGTTAAGGGCTGAGCTGTGGAGCTGTCAGCAGCGGTGATACGAGTTCAACACCAGGCCAGGGAGCTTCCCACATGGCATGGCAGACCTCTCCTGCCTCGCCCACTGCTCCCCTCAGCAGTGTGTTTCCGACGATCTGCCTGTGCTGCTCACTGCTCTGTCTCTGGTGAACCCTCTCGCAGCCCCTGCCTCTGGCCTGTACCCCAGCTTATATGCATAAATAAATAGATCTTTAAAAAAAGTTAAGATAATTTTTTTGTATATGGTGTGAGAAAATGGCCTAGTTTCATTCTTCTGCATGAAGTCCAGTTTTCCCAGTACCATTTATTGAAGAGAATTTCCTTTCTCCACTGTATACAATTGACTCCTTTGTTTTAGATTAACTGTCCGTGTAAGTATGGGCTTATTTCTAGACTCTCAGTTTTATTTCATTGATTTTTCTGTTTTTACTATGAAAGTATACTGTTTTGATTACTCTAGCTTCACATTACATTTAAAGTCTGGAAATATGATAGCTCATTCTTTTGAGTCAGGATTGCATTTGCAATTTAGGGTCTTTTGTGAAGCCATATAAATTGTAGCGATGCTTATTTTATGTCTTTGAAAAATGACATTGAAGCTTTGATAAGTATTGCATTGAATCTGTATATTACCTCAGGTAATGTCACCATTTTAGCAATGTTAATCTCTTCGAGCAGGAATATCTTTCCCTTTTCTTGTGCCTCTATTTCTTTTAGCAATGTCATATAGTTTTCCTTGTGCAGATGTTTCACCTCCATTGATAAGTTTATTCTTAGGTTCTTGGTTATTTTTGAGGTGACTGTAAATATGATAGTTTTCTTTTTTTTCCTCTCTTTTAGTTCCTTGTTTGCATATAGAACACAACCAATTTTTGTATATTGATTTTGTAACCTGCCTCTGCATTGATTCATTGTTCCTAATAGTATTTTTCAGTAAAGTCTTTAGTGTCTCTATGTATATTGTCATATCATCTGCACAGAGTAACAGTTTTACTATCAAACCTTAAAAGATTAATGCCTATACTCCTCAAGCTCTTCAAAAAATTAAAGAACAGAGAATGCTTCCAAACATATTTTATATGGCCAAGTATACTTTCATACCAAAATCATACAAGGACATTACAAAAAAGAAAACTAGAGAGCAACGTCCCTAATGAACATAGATGAAAAATTCTTAACTAAACCTAAGCAAAATGAATAAACAATACATTAAATGGATCATACATGAAAACCAAATGGAATTTATCCCCGGAATGATTAGATGGCTTAGCATTTGCAAATCAAACAATGTCATTTATTACATCAACCAAAGGAAAGATAAACATGTGACTGTATCACTTGAAGTAGAGAAAAAAAAATTGACATTATTTAATATGCATTTATGATAAAAACTCAAAAATGGGAACGAAATAAAAAAGTCATATATGACAAACCCATAGCTAACATCATACTCAATGGTGAAAAATGGAAAACTTCTCCTCTAAGATCATGTGCAGGACAATGTTATCCACTTTTACCACTACTATTCAACATACTATTGGAAATTCTAGTTAAAACTATTAAGAGAAAGATATAAAAACATTTTTTTTTACTAAATCACATTTATCATGCTCAACATTTTACATACATGATATTATTTTAGTTACCAGAATATCTCCTGTGGTAAATGCACCCTGTGGTACAACTGCAGGGCTGTATTCATTGTGGAGGCTTCAGGGGTAAACCCATTTCCTTTCCTTTTCCAAACTTTAGAACCCCCTATATTCCTTAGCTCAGGGAGCTTTTCTTCTATTTTAAAGAAGTCAGTTATGGCTAATGAATTCTTTCTCAATTTGCAATATCTCTGGTCTGTCTTCTGACTCATTCTTTCATTTTTATGGAATTTTGTGATTATGTTGGGACTCATAATCTAGGATAATCTATTTTATGGCTATCTGATAAGCAACATTGATTCCATCTGTAACTCTGTTGTATAAGAGCTTAAGCACAGCTTTGGGAGATTAAGTTATGGACATCTTTGTGGGGTCTAGAATAGAACATTTACCACAGTGAGAAATTAGAATTTAAAGCCAGATCAGTGTGATTGCTGGCATTCTCACAACCAAATCTAAAACTTATTTAGTGGGTGAACCCAGACTGGGTATGAAAGACTGTTGGAATGGAGATGGTGAAATAGCCAGAGGGTTTCTTTAGGACCTTCCAAGCAAGGCCATTGAATTACCTCACTAACACCAATTGTGATGAATAAACAAACAGTGGAAGAAACAGAGAAGTTCTATTTATCCTGGATTTGTTTTCTGTAGTTTTACCTCCAACAACTTTCCACTCCATACATTTTGTAGGGCAGGCTCCTTGATTCATTCAGGATGCTGAAATACACAGCACAATACAACCCATATGAGGCTTATCTGTCAAATCTCATAAGATCTGTTCCTTAGAATATGTCTAAAACTGTTATTCTCAAAATACTAGTGTGTAAGGGTTAAAAAAAGAAAAAAAAAAGTTTCCTTGGGTCAATATATTTGCTAAATAATCCCGAGGAATACTGCCTATTATTTATTTCACGTTTCAGGTTAGGAATGCACTTTAGTGTAGTAATAACTCTAATTATAACCAAAATATATCTATTTAGCTTTCTTATTCCCAAAACTAATTGGAGATGGAATCCTTATTTATTTTGGAATTTTATAATTTGACTCTTGGATACTTCTAGTGGAACAATTGGGGAATCTCATGCTAGGAAATATTGTAGGAATATTGATTGGCTCTATTACTTTGCCTGTCAACCAATAATTAGAATAGTTACTGGGAATATCTTGATTGAGGTGAGAAATTTAAATGAAATAGGTGCATTTTCATTTAAAAGTTTTCATAATGAGGAATTAAAAGAGAGAGAAAAATTCTTTTTGATATAACATTTTAAGTTAGGAATCTGGGTTCATGAGATGCATTTGCCTGGATTATATGCAGGATTCAAAGGAACTTGAATGTTCAGCCAGGCTCTGATATTTGTCAAGTAGGCTTTATGGGACCTAAGCCTTTCCTCTGTTTCTTTGAAGCATGAAGTGTATCTATTCTTCATTTAGTATTTCTTGAACAGCAAAATTCAGATATTTCATATAGAATATGTTCAAACAAGTTGTTTATTGGAGGAGAGAAATGTTCTAAATAGAATGTTTTATGTAAAAATACAGGACAAAGATGTAAACAAGCATTAGAGAATTGTAAGACAGGTGTAAATCCTAAGAATTATATGCATGTAGAAATGTCTTTGGTGAATTTTCACACAAATTATTCATTGTGAAAAATTTGGAAAATTCAGAAAAGTCCTAAAAGAAAATAAAAATGATTAGATGAAAACATTGTTATCACTTCAGTGCATTTCCTTCTAAATTATTAGAGGATAAAGTAGAGAAAAACAAAACAGTTCTGTTTATGACTTTTTATTGCTTTATATACGAGTATTAATTTGTTCATTACAAATCTTTGCAATCATTTGGGGGACTAACATATATTCTGTACTCCATTTATGAATATATCATAGCTTAATTTACCTTAATTTGTCTTAATTTAAATATACTGCTGTCGTGATCTCAGTATTCCTCTTTCTATTGCAAAGTTGACTAGAAGAAACTGAAAAAATGGTAATTTTTGAGCACAGACACACTGAGGATAACAGTCTATTTAAAGACCCTGTAGTCTTGTGTCAGAGCTGAAACGGGAACTAGACCTTCTAATTCTTTTTTTGGATGGTCACACACCCCATTACAGTTCTACAAGTAGAATATCTGTGAGTGACTGTCATTTGAGGTCTATTGATTTGACGGGTGATTTAGCCCAGAGCAAAGGACCATAACTGAGAATATTCTGTAGAAATAGAGTCACTGAAGTATTGCTGTCCATGCTTTGTGCCCTTAGGAACTTTGTGGAGAGCTGAGACAGAGCAGTCACCCCAGTTTCTCACCTTGTGAAATGATGTGTGCAAAACTGGTCTGTAGCAATTATTACTCTTAATTGCTGTGAAATGCTCAAAGCACATTTCTGCAGACTTTTCACAGCCTGATCAACAACTGAAAACTATTCACTTAGTTTATAAATGAAACAAAGGAAGATAGGCATTCCCATTCCTCCAGGAATCAGCACAGACTGCTTGCAGGAGGGTGAGGAAATCACTGAATGTAACACAATAAGACGCTGCCAACCAACAGCCTGAGTGACTGATTCTGACCACAGTGATAATGATTACTTTCCTTTAGGGGGGTCATTGGCATCCCTTCCTCTCTTCAAACTAATTTCACATGATGGACTTTATGAGGTCAAAAGAACTCACAGAGAAACTATTTTCTGCAGTTATTCTATTTTTTTCTTTTTAGAAGGAAATAAAAAAATATGTATAATAAAATTTCACACACACATGTAAGAATCTTTCTTCCATAGTGATTTTAAAGGAAAATTTATTTTAAGTGAGACAAGTTTATTAAAATTGGGGAGAATTGAATTATTTCTCCATTGACCAGGTTGATAAAATCATGGTTTATGAAAGTCAATGCCTGGGAGAGGAAAAAGGAAATATTTGCTTTCATATGCGATAAAATTCATATTTATGAATCCTAGTTAAAGTGCTTTGAGTCTGCTTATATTAAAACCATTTACATCAACTCATTCCACAAAACCCCACTGTAAGTGGGTCAAATATAAAAGCGCTGCGGAAGAGCTTACTCAGGCACTGCCACAGACCTGATGCTCCTATTTTCATGATGGTTTCCCAAGGACTGTTGTCTGCCAAAATGATCATGACACAGCCCCAAGATACAATTTACTCAGACTTTTAAAAAAATTAATTTTTATTGTGTTATTCTTATTGAGAAAATATTGTTTTACAACCTTCTAGATGATTTAGAGTTATAGGTTTACACCTCTTCAATGTTAGCACACCAGCCCACTACCAAAGCATCCAAAATTCTCAACCATAGCTCATTGGGTGACCTTTACACTCCTTCTCTCCCCCTCCCCCCACTTAGGTGTTCTAAATTCTGAAATAAAATATTGAAGGTTTCTTTTGTTGTAGTTTTGTCTGTTCCTTTGCTTCATTTCTTTGTATGCTGCCTCTGAGTGAAATCATCTGGTGTTTGTCTTTCTTTTGCTGGCAATTTCACTTGGTCCATGCATGGTGTCAGAATGGCAAGATTTCATCTTTTATTAAATAGATGAGTACTACTCCATTGGTACATAATGGCAGTGTTCCATTGATACATATACCACTGCTTTTTAGAGACTATACTTGAATATTTTTTATCAGTAACCCTTGTCGCTATTTCTTCAGAGCTAACCTCACCTTGAAAGCAGAGTGGACAAAAGACATGAGAGGACACAGCTCTTTGAAAATATTTTCCTTAATTCAAGGCAATCCTAAGGACATAAAGGAGTTAGAATTTACTATATTGGTTCTGTACCCGCATGCACATTTACAAGACTACTCAGGTTTAGGGAACTACAACATTGGGACTTACTTAACAAACAAGGGAAAACAAAGAATTACTAAAACCAACATAGGGAAAACAAAGAATTACTAAAGCTAACATATGGCTGTTTACCTTACTTAAAACAATATCCGGTCTTTTAAGTCCCAGAAAAATAACAATAATGGCGTCTTTCTGCCACTGCTGATGTGGAGCTCTTCTCCCAGATAATGGGCCATGATTCCAAAATGGCATCTTCTTTCTTCTTCTGATGGAGTTTGCCCGCCACTGCTGATGTGGGCCACAATTTCATAATAGCGTCTTCTTTCTTCTGTCAACACGCACCGATCAGACTGTAGGCCAGATTCCAACTCACGAGGACAACACAGGACACAACTGGAAATGCTCCCAAAACTGCCGTGATGCCCCAGCATAGCATCAGGCCAACAAAACTGCAAATAGTAACTACAGCGGCCAGACGGCCCAACAGACTGCACTCACACATTTTGGAAGGCACCCACTTCGGGCCTCTGCCTTCTTCCTTCAGCTGCAGTAAAACAAAACTGGGAGCAGTTTCCGTTGCTTGGCTACTTGCAAAGTCTCCAAAGTCCCTGGCCCCAAAGTCACCAAAGATTCAAAAACATAGCCTTTATCCCTACACAGTGGCAGCTCCTGCTTCTCCCTCCTACCTCGTGGTGACTGTCCCTTATTTTCACATTATGGCATCTGTCCCTTCTTCTTCTTTAGCTTCTCTTAAATACCTCATTACAAACCCCGCCCCGAAGGTAATCTGTGGTAAACCTCCCAGATTTATCAAGGAGTTTACCTGGTGGGGTTTCAGATTACCTGGGCTGTAATTTACCTTTAACAGCAAACCCCCTCCAGGAGGCACTAGCTTGCCAGACTTTGGACTCAGTCCCTCACAAATACCGGAAGTATGTGTTATTTCTTTTTTTTTTTAATATATATTTTTATTGTTATTTATGTCTTTTACATTTTGTATTCCCCTTGGGTAGCCCACCACCAATTCACCCGTGATCCATCTCCATGGTCCCTTGTGTTCTTTTCTATTCCATTTTGTGCGATTTTCCTTCCCTCCCTCTGCCTCCCCGCCCCCGCTGATTGTCTCTCTTCTGTTTGGTTTCCTTATAGTCCTGTTATAAGTGAAACCATTCGATATTTTTATCTTTCTTTCTGGCTTATTTCACTGAGTATGATCCCCTCTAATTCCATCCATGTCGATGCAAATTGCATGTGTTTATCTTCTTTCCATGCTGAATAGTATTCCATTGTGTATATGTACCACATCTTCTGGATCCAATCATCTATTTTTGGACATCTGGGTTGCTTCCATACCTTTGCTATTGTTAACAGTGCCGCAATGAACATACGGGTGCATGTATCCTTTCAGATTAGTGTTTTTGTATCCTTTGGGTAAATTCCCAAAAGTGGGATTGCTGGGTCGTATGGAAGCTCCATGTTTAGCAGTTTGAGGAATCACCATACAGCTTTCCATAGTGGTTGAACCAGTTCACATTCCCACCAGCAGTGTAGAAGAGTTCCTTTTTCTCCACATC
>PVIJ01024382.1:0-12419 GCA_004024925.1 Scalopus aquaticus
CAGCCCCACTCTGGGCCCACCCTGTTAGGGTGGACATTTTCCCACTATGGGATGGGCAACCTTGGGTGCTCTGTTGGAAAACTATATACTCTCTCTTCTTCCCTCTCCATGCACAATCATTCTATTAAAGATCTCTCACACTGAGAATATGCTTTGTCTTTATGCAGAACCCCTTTAGAGCATGCAGGTTTGGGGGTTCTTTAGTACCCCTCAAACTGCTCATTAACAAGCCCTCTTCAAGCTCTTTTTCTCACTGTAAAATGATGGTTTGTGGGACAAGGATGCTGCACTTGAGTGCCCTTGGCATTCTGGATGTGCTCAGTGTCCCATCCCCCCAGAGAATATAAGGCCAAAAAAAGCATTCCAGCTACAACAATAATTTTAATTGCTCCTCCTGGAAATCTCCATGGATCCATTCAAGCCAAATAAACTGATTTGTAAAAATGATCATTCTTCAGTGCTAGTCTCATTGGCTGCAAATGGATGGTTCTTCTGGGTGCTTCTGGATGAGCCCTGAATTCCAGCTGAGACAAATCTATCCCTCTAAAGTGACATCTGCTGGGAGGCGGCATTAAATTATGTCAGATTATAATAGCATATCACTGTGTTCCTCTAACTTTTAGTAACTGGAGTTGGAACCACCCACTGAGAGGCTCAATGCTCCAAGGATTTTCCTGGCAGAAGGACTGTGTCCTGGAGAGAAGAGTGGAGGGTGGCTGAGTAGGGCAAAGGGCCTCTGGGGCTGGGTGAGGCCCAGACCTTCTGTAGATAAAGGTCAGTTTTGAGAGGGTCAGCTGCAGTCGTGTGACTTGCCCTCAGGGTCTGGCCAGAGAATTTGCCTACCTTATTTCTCATCCATTCATTTATTCATCATTCCTTTCTCAACAAACATTTAGTAGCCATTTATTTTTCAGGGCATAGAGCTTGGTGATGGGAATGCAAAGATAATAAGAACTTTTACGACTTTACCAAGATGCTCACAGTCTTAAGATAGAACATAGAAATGCCTGGTAGGCATCAGAGGGCAAAAGGCAGAGCCCCGAACTCACTGGAGGTCAGATGGGGTGAGCATTTTCCCACTGTGCGAGCAGGTAAGTTCCCCCAAACTGAAAAAGTAATTTGAGAAAATGTAAAAAATGACACAGGGAAGAGATGAAGGGCAACAGAAGAGGTTTCCGTAAGTGGTTACATCTGTGAGCAACCAGGGCTCAGTCGCACTGGGGACATGGGAGGAGGCACACGAAGACAACTCAGAACCAATCCCTTGAGAGCAGGGAAGTTGGGGCCTTTATCCACTGACTCTCACCCCACGGTGTGAAGGTCATTCCTGGGATGTGCCCAGTCCCCTCCACTCGGATATTGCACCTGCCCACAGAGAAGCAAGCATCCATGTGTTACAGGGAAGCTCTGGGGGGGCGGGGTGACCTGGTTGTGAGTCCTTACCTGCATGTTTAAGCACAAAGGGCAAGACCTAAAAACAGACACACAGATAGAAATGTTTTGTAAAGGGTTATTTACAGGGTAGGGAGGAGAGAGAGAAAAAAAATTGGCTGGCAAGTAGTTGGACACCAGCTGTCCCACCAGCAGTGCCATCTCATGGAGACCAGGGTGTAAGTCAAAGTTGGAAAAGCCAGAGTGAGATCAGGCACACAGGTGTTCAGTCTTTTGAGTCCAACATGGCCGCTCAGTTCCACACCTATTTCCCAGCAGCACACCCACTCAGGAAGTCAGGCCCATGGCATGCTGGGAGTTGTAGTGCTTAGTGTCTGAGATCGCAGCACTGTGGACATGTGGGTTGAGTCGGCAGAGTTTAGAAGACGGCACCTTCACTCTGAGTGCCCCCTCAACCCCAGCTTGAGTTTGTTCCTCACTGTTCCTCTAACACATGGTGCCACAGAAAACTCACAGGCAGAGGAGCAAGAGAAAAGTGGACATTTGAGGAAGGAGGTGGTTGTTGTGCCAGAAACCGATGCTGTCACAGAGATGGGCCAAGGGGCCATGGGCGAGGTGGCGACAGCATCTGCTGCAATGCTTTGGAAGAAGTGACAGATGAGCTGGGTCTGGAGGGGTCATCAGTCACAGGCCAACTGAAGTAGGCTTGGGGATAACTTACCCAGACAGCTGGAACTGAAAGACCAAGATGGAAAAAGAGAACCAGGACAATTCTTTGAATAATAGTTGCTGATATGGCCAGATAGCAGTGACTGAGGTGCCGCAGTTACCGCGAGAACTGTCCAGTATATGGTCTTAGGAGACTGAACCCTTCCCCTGTGGAACCTGACACTGTGGGTATCTGAGAACTGCTTGTCAGCACCCACATCTCCATTGGGAACTGGGTCCAGGACACACCATTCACTACACACCCACATGGGTCTGTCACCCCTAAATGCTGGAGTCCAGTCAACTCACCTTCAGGGCCAGCGCGGGCCAGGCAAATGCTTCCTGGATGGATACATGAAGGAGATTTGGGGAGTGTGCCAGGTGGCCCGGGTGTCTCTGGGGACAGGAGAGCAGAGACACCTGCTGACCGCAGACTCCAACCTCTGCATTGAGTTGATTTACTCTGCTCTGAATAGACTTGGCCCTGGGGCTTCACAACCGCCCCCTTGGGAACCGAGGCTCCCAGCAACAGATGTTCTCCTGTGCTTACACACAGCTGCCCTCTGCACCTGGACCCTGTCATTCCTGCCCCCCCCGGGGCCCCACCCACCCACGAGCCCTGCAGGAGCCCCTGTGCTCTGCAGCCCCCACACCTGCGTGTGCCCTCCAGTCTCTGCTGGGGTGGGTCTTGTTTATTTAGAAATCTCTTGGCCATTCTAGAACTGGAAGAAACATGCATTTCAGTGTTCACCATGTTCTGACAGGTAAGTCGATGCCTAAACCCCCTGCCTAGCTACCCCCCTCCCCCTTTCCTCCCCGCACCGACAATATGTCAGGGCAATCTGTCCCCTCGCAGAGGGACCATCAAGCCACATCAAGCAATATCTCAGCACATGTAACCAGCTTGCCCCGGCCCCCTGGCGAGTGAGGGCCGTGGTAAAGGCTTCACAGGCCTGTGCTGAGCCCCGCCTGGCTCAGCGCTGCTCCAAGCTCTGCCTCCACCTGCTGAAACATGGCCCTGAACACCCAGCTGGTCTTTGCAGAAGGAGCCTGCTTAGACCCTGGCTGCAAAGGGGCTGGCCGCCTCCTTGCTCCTGCACCCTGGCCCTGCCCGCCGGTGACTCCAGGAGAGGAGCTGCTGCTGTCTCCCCAACATCTCCCTCCTCGCCTCCACGTCCCTAGGGGCTGGGGTAGTGCTTCCTGCTGCCACGCCTCCCAGACAAGGCTGACCTGCCCACCTACACTGCCCCTCACTTCACTCACCCCCAACACTGCTGACTAGCCAGACCCTCCTTCTTTCTCTCCTTTCAATTCCAAACTGTGTCATTTACATCAAAACCTCCTAATTGACTCAGGGTACATAGCCCCCAAAATCTCAGCCCACTCTCCTCCTCATCTGTCCCCTGAACCCTCCCGTTGTGCCCAGAGGAGGGTACAGCTCTCCCCCGCCCCAGCCCTCTCTGCACACAGCGTCCTCACAATCTCTTACAAATGCACACCCCATGTCAGGGCTCCCTGGCCCCCAGGGCCCCCACTGCACTCGGGGTCAAGCTCAAACCCTCCACATCACTCTGAGGCCCCTCCCGGCCCAGCCCCAGGGCCTCCTCCATCTTCTCCACCCACCTGGGCCACACACACCCACTCACCTGAATCGGTCCCTCCTCTCTCCCACGCAGCTGCTTCCCCGTCCCTGATACCTCCCCTGGACCTCCTGGTCTCCACAGCAATGACCCCCTTCAGGGAGGCCTGCCTTGACTATCGCAGACTGAGTGGGAGCTTCCCATGTGCTCCCACAACCCTCCATCCCCGTCCGCACTGCACTGGCCACCCTGAATGGCTCAGCCTCCCCATCTCGCTCTGAGTAACCTCAGTCACCTCCATAGCCCCAGAGCCTGTCTTCAGGCCCAGCCCCGTCAGGGACTTCACTGCCTTTGGACAGAGGGTTAAGGAAGGTCAGGCTGTCGGCAGGCAGAGTGCCAATGGTGTCGCTGTGTCTGACCCCATCATCACTGGCCAACACCCTCCCCTGCTCAGGCTGGGACAGGCAGCATCAGGGATCTCCTTTCGCCAGAAAGAGTGGCCCCAACTCACCTTCGAGGAGTGGAGTGGATTGGCCTGAATGGCCACTGGCAATCTCACATGCTTGGCCAGCCATTGGCCCAGGAGTTGCTGTGCTCCCTCCAGTGAAACAGAAGCAGAGTCCAAATAGCTCCACACTTCTAGGAAAGATTGCTTTTGCTGAATAAAAGGAACAGATTTGTTTGGTACAACTCTCTTGCCCTTTGCCTAAATCTTTCTTCCTGCCAACTGTCCAGACATGATATCTGGAGCCATGGCAGCCACTTTATGACCATGAGACTATCAGCCCAAGGACAAGAAGTCATATTTACTAAAGATGGCATTGCAGAAAGGACCTGAGTCCTGTGTGGCATCATGAGCCAGGATCAGCAGTGACCACATCTAGATCTCTTCTCAGATGAGAAAAACAAGCCTCTGTTAGCCAGAGTCTCATGTTAAAGTTAAAAAGCTGTCACTGAAATACACAGACCCCGGCCCAAGTCCCTTATCTGACACCAAATAGCTAGGTCGCCTTGGGCAAGACGATTAACTTAAACAATCTTTCCCATTTCCACAGAATGCAATTTCTTCATCTGTTTAAATGGAACTGACGTCTGCCTCAGAGCGTGCTCTGTCCCCTGCCCCCACTGGGAGCAGGCTCCAGGGCAGTGGGACAGTCGCTCCATCTGCCCAGAGCCTGGACATCATCTCAGCAGTTTACGGGAATGTCTCCCTTGATTCCCATCACATTCCTACAAGATAAGGGCTAATATGAGCGCGGCCCATTTTGCAAATGAGAAAACCCAGGCACAGAGAGGTGAAGTCACTCCCCGGGACACACAGCTGGCAGGCGGCAGAGATGAGACGGGAGCCAGGCAGTCAGGCACAAGCTCTTAGCTGCCGGGCTGCGCTGGCCCAGTGTGCAGTAGGTGCCCAGTGCCTGCCTGCTGCACGGCTGAGTGAGCACGTTGAGCTCGCTGAGAGAGCAGCTCCAGGACACGCGCTCCTGGGCAAGCCTGGGGAGACCCTGGGTCCCCTGGGCAGTGGGTGGAGCCCTGCGGCTGCTCCCCTCCCCCCCACCCCCGGCTGCCTCTCCCTCCCTGGGCCTGGTCCCCTCACTCTCCGACAGCTTCCTGTCTCCTCTGTGATTGAGATAAGACATTTGTTCTCACATTAACCTTTATTACTTATCGATTTCCTCTGTCCTATCTCGGTCATGTCCATTTTATCTGCTCAGAGTCGTAGAGCCATTCAGTGGGGAAGCGAGTGTCCACGACACAAACAAGGGCCCGTATTAATGGGCCAGTGTCCTTGAGGGGGTCAGGGCAAGGGGCCCACCCATCACCCTGGCTGCCATTGCTGGACCGGGAGAGCCCGGGGAGGGGGGCCCTCATCCCACCTCACACCAAGGGGTTGGGGTTGAGGAGACCCCTCAGGAAAGTCCTGGGCCTTTGGGTGGGAGTCTAGGCTGGGCGTGTCACTGGGGTGACCAGAGGCCCCGAGAGTGACCACAGTGGGTGTCTGTGGTCAAGGTCAAGGGAAAGGCTGGGACAGGGCCTCAGCAGTGCTCAGACCTGGTGGGGGCATCAGGGAAGGGACAGGAGCGCGAGGACGGGGCCAGGCCCCAACAGAAGCAAGACTCCGAGCTGCGAGTCCACAGGCCAGAGCCCTGCCAGGGGTGACCTCCTTCCTCCTCCCACACCCCCGGGGAGGAGCCTGTACAGAGCTCAGTCGGGTGGGGAGGCTGGGCTGAGAACCCACAGACTGAGTTGCTGTCCCCATACTCCCCTGAGGTGGGACACTGGGCTGGTAGGCCTTTGTGGGTCCCACGGGACGGTCCTGGGAGGCCCATGGGGAGCGAGCACTGTGTCAGTGTAGACGCCTGTGCAGCGCAGATACCCGTGTCAGCGCAGACGCCTGTGTCAGTGTAGACACCTGTGTCAGCGCAGATACCTGTGTCAGCGCAGGCACCTGTGTCAGTATAGACACCTGTGTTCACGTCTGGGCCCATCACTTCTTAATATAGACTCTGGGCAAGTCCATCACCCCTAAGCTGGATGTCCTGTGAAAGGAGAATCACAGTACCTGCTCTGGGGGTGTTGGGGAGGGTGGGTCATGAGGTCAGCCCTGAGCCCAGATGGGAGTGTCTGACCCTGGCTCTAGCCCCTCACTGGCCCCGGCTTCCGATCTGCAGTGAGGGTCAGGCCCACCTTGTAGGACTGTGGGTGCATCAGTGACAAACCAGCAAAGCCCGGGAGCTCAGAGCAGGTGTCCACGAGGCCCCGTGTTTGAGGGTTCTGCTGCTGCGGGTGTGGAGGCGGGGGGACTCAGCCACCGGGAGGTGATAATTGAAATCTCAGGTGTGATGGAGGCACCCAGGGAGAGAGTGGGAGAAGAGATGAAGGGAAAGCAGCGCCTAGGGGAGCTGGGATCCCAGCTGGATTCTGCTATGGGCTCCTCTGAAGTCAGGAGGAGGAAGTAGTATGGCTACAGCAGGAGAGAGAGCAGTTAGACACTGGGAGGAACTTTCCTACCATGAGACAAAGCATGACCTTGATCTGTTAAGCAGAGTGTCCCAGTGTCTTCCTCTCTCCCCAAAACATGACAGAATGCTGACCTTGGGGTCAAAAGTCCCGTCTCCTCCATTTCCAGGCTGAGATTTCAGACAATCAAGTCTCCTCTTGAACCTCAGTTTCTCTTCTGTAAAACAGACACAAGTGGTAGCTTCTCAGAGTGCGTATCAAATAAGGGCAGAACTATAAGGGCAAAACCCCTCCCTCCTAGAAGGGTTTGGTAAATGTCACTAGGCATGTCCTCTCTTCTTCCACTCCACTGAGCAGAAAGAGTGTCGGCCTTCACACCACACAGCCCCCAACTTGACTCTTAGGCCTACTGCTTATCAGCTTTGTGAACTCAGATAAGTTGCTTTATTGCTCCGAGCTGTGTCTTCTTTCGTGAAACAAACAAAAATGAGTGCCATCACAGCTGTTTCCGGGCTGCTAAGTGAGTCCCAGCAGGCCCCTTCCACCAACTCGGCCTCCTGCCTTCCTTCCGGCACCAGTGAGCCAGGTCTAAGCCCACTAAACCCCCACCGTGAGGCCACCGGACCCCTTCTCCCAGGCCTGCCCTCCTGGCTGCTCCAAGTGGATTTTGTAGCAGAAACGACTGTTTTTGCAGCAACAGATTGGAACAAAGTCTGAAAACAATGACTCACTAAAGGTAGCAGCTGTGACACACACACACACACACACACACACACACACACTTGGGAGCAGTGTTTCTCTTTGAGGTGGGGGACTCCTGAAATCCTGGAGGGGAGGGGTCCTCCCTGCCATTGGGTCCTAGGCCCTAATGTCCTGACTGCTGTGAGGACCTGCTCAAGGGGTCGTCTCCCGGAACCCCAGACTCCAGTCCCGGCTGCTCTACCCAACTCCCTGTGCCCTAGGGCAGCCCCTTCCCCTCAGGGCAGTCTCTTCCCCTTTCCAACAGCGAGAGCAATGGCAGCTCCTCTCCAGGTGAAGACCAGATATTTTGGTTCACATAAAATGCTCAGAATCCTGCAGGCGCTGGGGAAACAGTACCAGCTGCTACTGTCATTGTTACTCTAAGCCAGCTTGTCCCCACTCCACGGTGACCCTGGGTCATTCCCTGTATGTCTGAGCCTCTGTTTCTCATCCTGTGAAATGGGGATGAAGAATCTTACCCCACAAGACAATGGGACCTAAAGTACAGGGAGCCCAGCACAAAGCCTGTTATGCCCCTGGACACCACTGACCTGTGGGAAGTTCTAGAATTTTTCCTTGCTGGAGTTGCCCTGTGAAGCGCAAGGAGAGCAGGCAGTCAGCCCTGAGTCACAGAAGCGGAGGCGAGACGGTGTTCACAGGAGGAGGAAGTGAGCTCGGGCCAATCGCTGCAAGAAGTTGAAAGCCACCAGGACAGAGCTGGGCCCACAGGTGTAGGGGTACAAGGGGCACCCGCAGCCATGCTGAGACATCAGACCACAGGGGCAAAAAACGAGGCAGGGGGAGGAGAACTGGCAGGAGGAGGAAACTCATCCCAGGGGCACAAACATCAGAGACGGGTGGGGGTGGGCCTGGGCCCAGTTTTTCCT
The DNA here is from genome assembly GCA_004024925.1 of Scalopus aquaticus. Classification (NCBI taxonomy): domain Eukaryota; kingdom Metazoa; phylum Chordata; class Mammalia; order Eulipotyphla; family Talpidae; genus Scalopus; species Scalopus aquaticus. The sequence continues at coordinate 8,270 of PVIJ01024382.1, forward strand.
TTTGAATTGAATGAGTGAGAGGCTTACTGTCAGCCTCGGGGCGCTGATTCGTGTGGAGAGGAAGGGTGAGCTGGGGGGGGGGGTCCCAGAGTGAAGGCTGGGGCTCAGCCTCTAAGCCAGCAGAAATACGTGCTCCAGGGTGTCTGGGGGGTGATGAGATCCAGGTGGGCAGGACCCAGGTACCAGCTGGGGTTCCCTGCTCCCTGGGAGAACTGGGTATGACTGGCTCCAGCCTGGCCTTGGGACACCTCTCAGTTCCAGCGCCCGCCCAGTCTGGACCTGCTGTCCACCTGCCTGGCTCTTCCTGGATTAGGCCCAGTGTAAAGCTTCCTCTCTCCCCCAAACACCCACCCCCACCAAGCCCTTTGAGTTTCTGGGTGTTTGAAATTTTGTGGGGTTGAAGGGAGAGAGGCAGACTCATCACCTCACCAGCCCTGTTCTCCTTTGTCCCCCCACTTCCCAGGAGGAAGCTGGTCTCTTACCTGGAGAGGTTGCACCTGCACCCTTCTAGACACTTTCGTGCCAGCTGGCTCTGTGTCCTCGGGCGGCGGCTTCCAAGCCAGGGGCATCTTCCAGACACACCCTGTGCTCTCCCTAAGAACTGCCATGCTCAAAACTGCCTCCTTCGTGTTCCGGAGACATTTGCCTCATCTGCTGTTTGCTCAGAGGGCTTAAATGAGTTGGCCACAGGCACACAGCCAGGGAGGCATTTTGGCCGAGAAGCTCCATTAGGGTGCAGCATTTGGGCCCCGGGGTACCGCTCAGACCACCTTGGTCTGGCCTGGCTCCTCCACCAACAGGCTGTGCCGGCGCCCCTGTCACGGCTGGCAGGGAGAGAAGGAGACAACGGGCCACACACGCTGGCAGTGCCCAGGCCAGCGGTGGGTGCTCCAGCAGAGGGAGCGGCTGTGCCCTCTTGGTGTCCGGGCAGACCCCTGCCCAGGCCCCACACCCCCCTCCCCTCCCCATTCCATTTCTGTTCCTCCTCTCCTTCCGACGCCACTCACAAGTCCCTCCTTTAGGACGCCCTCCCTGACCCCTGGCTTCGCCTTGCTGGACAGCCTCACGAGGACTCAGAACGAGGCTTGGACTCAGACCTGAGTGTTAAAGTATTGTAGGGGTTCAAGTAACGACTGAGTCAGTCCGATGCAACTACAAAGCGGTGGCTTATTGCTAGCTCCAGCTAGGTCCCAATTAGCCTGAAGTAAGACGCAGCAGTCTGGTAGGCTAAAATGGAGACCCCCATCACAGAGTTGGTGCAGCTTATAAAGGCAGTTACGATACAAAGGAATTCAGCAACTATACAGATTTTGGCAATACATCAAGGGGGGTGGTCACGAAGCAGATGGTCAGGGCTGTTATCTTTTAGTGTCCCTGAAGCCTTTTGCCCCTGCCGGGGGAGGCCGTAGACCCTGAAGTTTTGCTGCCGCGGCGGGTGGGGGGGGCAGTTTAACTTAGGTTACAGTCCTTGAAGTTTTACAGCTGCAGGGGGCCAGACTTTGGCACCTTGCTTTGTCAACGGCCATTAACATTCTTACTTTTACATACTTTTACACTGAGCTCGCAAGGCCCCCCTCTTTCACTCGCGTGCGCTGAGCTTCCTGTCTGCAGGAGGGACCTGAGGCCTCAGGTTTGCCTCACAATGGGATGAAATCGCTTAGCAAACGGGAGAAAGGCGCAGGCGCTGCAGACTGACTGTCTTGTCATCTCCCCGTCTTCCTTGGCTCTGTGGCCCTTCCAACCTAGAGTCTGATTTATGTTTTCCTTTCTACCTTGCATGATTTCCTTCATGCAGAAAAGGTGGCCCTCAAGAGGGGGTCGGCTGCAGGGGGTGATGGCATAGCCCGCCACCTGGACACGGCCACATGGCACGGCCAGGCCTGTCTGCCGGAATGGACACAGAAGGCGGCCTCCCCTAGGAGCTGGAGACAAAGGGAACACTCGCTATGCCCCACTAACTGGGGTATGCCGGAGCCAGGATTTGAACCCAAGCCTTTGACACTGGGTTCTTTGTGCTGATAGGGAAGTCCACGCTTCCCTGGGGCGGGGGCTCCCAGGCCTGGAGGCAGCCAGTGGGGTAGCTCTTTGTGGTGTTGCCTCGCCCCCTCCACCAGCCTCATCAAAGTTGCCCAAAGATCTGGCATATTTTTAGTTAAGAGTCTGAGCCTGGGAGGGAAGCAGGAAATGATTCATTCCCTTTTTCAGCCAAGGTACACAAAGGCACATTATTAATATTTACTCGGGGGCTTCTCCAAGGACCCCAAACAGCAAATCATGGTGAGAGACGGGAATGGAGATGAGCTTTGCCAAGTCAGCTGGCTGCCTAGAGATGGAGTGAAGGGGCCTGTGGAACCTCAGTGCAGGGCGGGGCACTGTGAGGGTCAGGGCTGGAAGGGCCTTAAGGGGGCAGGGGCCCGGTTCAGGGTGAGCCTCTGGAAAGGCAGAAACAAGTAAGGCTTGAGCAGGTAGGATAGCAGGGAGCTGAGAAAGGCCAAGAGCAGGTGCTCCTCAGACAGCACCAATGGTGAGTCGTGGCAAGGACAGGATGCCAGTGCCAGTCCTGGCCGCCATTTCCCAGCATGCTTGGCAATGGCCACAGGTGTCCCTTTCAGGGGGAGAGGTGGGGCTCTGCAGGCTGGGCTGGGCTAATGGAAACCAGTATCAGCACAGGAAATGTGCCCACTTCAATTTTGCCCTTTTTCCTAGGCCATCCAGCAGTGCTCTAGACTCTGCCTCACCCCCAGAAGCCATACCCTCACCCCTTCCCGGGCTCAGCAACCGCTGCCACCCTGCCTGTGACCCCCTCCATGTCTTGACTTGAGGAATGAGGTGCAGATGTCACTTACTACCTGGCAGGCACCTGCTGACAGCTTCTATCACTTGGGGTTCAGGCAATGGGTCCCTCTCCCCCTTCAGGCCCTGCTCTGCTGACTCTTCCTCTGCCAGGGAGTTTATTAAGTAGTTCATTAAGTCTCTCTGACTTTGTTTGCAAACTGTCTCTTTTAAAGATGAAAAAACACAAGACTCAAAGCGGCAAGGTGAACTTTCTGGAGGCCACACAGCTGGAAAGTGACTGCACTGGGAGGTGGTGAGTTTGTAACTTGAGTGGCGCCTGGTCCCTCTGTGGAGGGGATGGGCAAAGGATAGTAACATATACTGAGAGCCAAGCATCAGAGAGGGATCCAACTGGTATAGAAGCAAAAAGGAAATTCAGAGTTAGATGTGGACGTTGGGGTCACTAGACTTACTGCTTCAGAACAGAACCGAATAAGTACATAGCACCTATACAAGACTCTGGAGATTCAACTGTACATAGTACCTGTCCTCATGGAACCTGTGGTCCAGCGAGAAGACACATAATCACCCATCATGTGTGCTGAGAGGTGAGGCATAGGAGAGTGGACAGTCATTAATTGACTAGTAATCAAGGAAGGCTTCCTGGAAGAAGTGGTATGAGCTCTGAAATAAATCGGCTGTAGTTTTGGCACCTTTCCTCTGTAGATAAAGATTTTTGCTGATAATTAGGGATGTTACAAGAGATAGATTGATGCAGCATTGACCCAGAGCAGCCAGATCTCCCAGAGATAGGTGTGAGTTATGTGGCTATCGATAAATTTGCTTCCATGCTGCTCTGTGATATCAGTCAGTAAAAGTCTCAAGATTTTGACCCCTCTTCTCACAAAAAGTGTGTGTGTGTGTGTGTGTGTGTGTGTGTGTGTGTGTGTGTGTGTGTGTTTATGGACATACACATATATGCTCTGGGGACTGAAAAGTGTTTGCAGGTTGCTTAGTTGAAGCTGTGTGAAGTCCTGGGCTGTGGATGTACTGAGAGCAGAGACAGGAAATCCTGTGGGGAGAGAACCAGAAAGGGAAGGGGCAGAGCCGGGGTTCCCCGGTCTCTGCAGTCGCCCCCCTGCTCTCCCAAAATTGGCATCGGAGAGAGCCGGGTCTTTATGCTAAACCCCCTTCCCCTGCCTGCCGCTGAGCAGATTCCCCCGCAGGCACCGTGTGCTGCCCACCTGTGCCAGGACAGCCACTCGGGCGGCCACCCAGGGGCAAGAGGCCACCTCCCTGCCCTCAGGGAGCCCCCAGTCTCCCCGGGAAACAGATGGATCAGTCCAGAGAGGTCCATGCCAAGATGGGGGAGGTG